>JANHGO010003335.1:0-27415 GCA_024606505.1 Aquila spilogaster | reverse complement strand
TGGAAGTCAGAAGACATCAAAGCCAACAATGTCCATATGGCTTGGCAGTTACCACAATACTTATTAATATCTGCTGGAGAAGTGATGTTCTCCATTACGGGTCTGGCCTTCTCCTATTCTCAGGTACTCCACTTAAAGACAAGGGGCTTACAATTAGACTTCAGGAGAGATTCCCACATCTACCAGGGTTGCATGAGACTTGGAACATGCTTTAAACTGAGAGACTGAAGGGGTTTAAGTGTTTACAAGAATTTGGTTGTGGTATACTAGCTTGTCTGGGGAGAAGGTTTGCGAGTGGAGAGGATTGAGATATTGCAAAATCAAAAAGCTGAAACTACTCAAATTTGTGCTTGGAGTAAATTGCAGATATTTATTAATGTGAGGGATTAATCAAGGGGACAATCTGTTGTGAGATATGGATGATTTGAGATTGGCAGGAAGCTTAACATCAAGATCCAGTCTTTTCCAGAGATATGCAGCTACATGGCACCAGGCTCCAAGCTTCAGAGCTTGTTGTGTGGGTCCCTAGGCTTCCTGGTCTTACAATCTCAGATGACATGGGTTGGGGGGTGATCAGAAACCAGATCTGCAACAGCAGCCATTGCTATCTTCTTCATGTGTCTTGTTTTGAAACCTCCTTGTATGCAGCTGTAGGACTTAATTGCAGAGGAGGTACATAGGAAATTCTACTGTTTCCTCCTAGGTTGGATACAGGGATGTGGACACAACATGACAGCCACTGACCAGACCCTTCTTCTCTTTTCAGTCTCCGGCCAGCATGAAGTCAGTGTTGCAAGCAGGTTGGCTGCTCACGGTGGCTGTTGGGAATACCCTTGTGCTTGTTGTTGCCCAGGCTGCACCTATGGCACAGGTATGGTTCTGCTTGTAAAACAGAGCTAATGCTTTAGAACAGGCCCTGGATGGTGTTTCTGGATGTCTGTGCCCTGGAGGCAGAGCTTCTCTACCCAGCCCCAGGCTCCTGCATGTCCCAGCTGTCTCACAGCCAGGGCTCTGCGTAGCCCTCAGCATTGCCCTCTGGAGCAGTGGTCCTCCCTGCACCTTTCAATGGCAGTAAGTAATACTGTGTGCTGTGCTGTGCTAACATTGCTGGAGCTCAGCTTTAGGCAAGCAAACTTTATTTGGACCTGGAGCATGGACACAATGCCAGCCATATGCTGCTGTTGCATACTGAAAGCAGCTTGCCTTTGTCCAGCCTGGGACTCCTTCAGGGCCAGCTGCCTATTGCACCACTGTGATACTGGGTTCTGTGTGGGGAGGTTGTGGTGCAGAAGCTGTTTCGTTCCAGCTGTCGAGCTTCTGGGATGATGACATGAAGGTGTGAACCAGGGCTTGTTTCTGGCTCACAGCAAACTGCCTGTCTCAAAGGCATCTTGTGGACAAAAAGCCCAGGCAGGTATGTGCTAGTTAGTTAGGGCAGATTTGTAAGAAGAGAGGTCTAATGAAACTAGCCTAAGGTAACTGGTTTGTTTCAAGGTGTATCATGTATGTTGATATTTACATAACTGCATTATGTATCCTTGACTTACCAGAAAACAGGGTGAGAAAGTTTCTACCTTGTGAGAAATCTTAGGTGCTGGAAAATAGCTTTCATGCAGCGCTTTGAAAAGCACTTGGAAGTGCAGAGAAATCCTCTGCACTGGGAGTCCGGGGTTCCCTGACTTGCCGTTTTGTTTCTTTTTCTCTTTCCTAGTGGGCTGAATTTGTCTTGTTCACTGTTCTACTCTTTGCTGTGTGCATTATTTTCTCCATCATGGGATATTTCTATGTCAGTGTGGATCCAGAGGACCTGGAAGAAAAGGAAGAGAAGAGAGAGACCCCAAGTAGAGGAAACATGATTAGTCTCGTTACTCAGAAAACAAAGCTCTAACACATAATGGGTTGGGATCTTCTTTTTTCTTTCTTTCTTTTTTCTTTTTATTTTTTAACTCAGTAGATGGTAGGGTGAAAGAAGAACGGGAACGATGTTATTTTATTGTATAGTACTGTGGTCTTTCTTACTCAGAATGTAGCTGCCATCTAAATGGGACAAAGTAGCCCTCTATAAAAACAATAGGGGTCCTTGAAATCTGAGCAAAATTCCCTGGGAAAAGTCCTGTGGTATTACATGCCCATATAAGCAAAGACAGTGGAATTTAGACCCTACCCATCTTTCTAAGCAGTGAATGCTTTCCTATGATTTTATTTTAAGTATATATTTAGGGCAGCAGAGAGGAAGGGTGGAGAGCATGCCAGCAAAAGTTGGAGATGCTTGGAGAAAAGGGTGACAAATCCAGTATAGGATCAAGGAAGAATAGATATTACAGATGGAAGGTATTTTATTTTATTTTTTTTTAACTGCAGTCATCAAGGACTGGAAGAGTTACAGTCCCCCAAAATTTCATCATGTAACTCTCTTTATGAGTATTTCACCCCATTACTGCAAATTATGTTTGGTCCTGATTTATGACTTTCACCTCCAGGCCCAGAAGTAATAACAGGGAATTAAATGCTGCAGGCTAAACTATTCCCAAAGCACTACTGAACAAGATATGCATTCTACCATCTCTCTGATATACGGTACTTCTTAGAAGTCTGCAGCAACTGATAGTATTCTTTGATTAGACACGATTAGAGAATTGGTTTACATTTTTATACTTTAGGAATCCAAGCCGTTATTTGCAATCTTCCTATATATAAAGTCTATATTGGACATTTCCTCCAACAGTACCTGCCACTGCAAGTTAGGGTATGGCTGTTTTCTTATCTCATGCTTCAGTTATTCTCCGCTGGGAGACACACTGCAGCAGTTTCTATAAAATTCCAGGCATCCTGCAGTGACTTAAACAAGGAAGCACTTTACTGTCTTTTTTCAATCTACAAAAGGGTACTGTGGTGTATGAGATTTTTCTTTTCCTACCTGATTTTGTGTCTCTACCCAACTTTGGATGTAGGTATTTTAGTGGAATTGTGAGAATTGTCTGATTTTCCTTGCTTGCATGAAGCTGTGAATTTTCTTGTTCTGCATTCGAACTGTTTCAACCATTGCCAATCTAGTAAAACTCCTTGGACAGTCCCTGCCTTCCTCTGTCACTCCAAGGCTGCAGCTGTGACAAGTATGGCCTAATTTACAAAAAGACTGTCTGTCAATAGGATCTTCAGGTTCCCGGAGAATAGATTTTTAATGATGCTTTCCTCTTCCAACTTGGCATTGGTCATATCATGAAATACTTGCTTAATTTCCACCCTGAACAGGAGCGTGCTAGGGAATACGCTTAGCTTGACATCATGGTGCTTTAATTTGCTGCCATGCGTGTGTTCTTAAATAAGACTGAGACAACGTCACATTCTGGTTTGTAACTGGAACATGCAGTCTCGGATTGTTTCCTTTGCTTCCTGTCCTAAATGGCCATCAGGGTGCACCACTAGTTCTGCATAAGCTCCTGCCTGCTGTGAAATAGCATCTGGGTCTCGCACCAGAGGGGGACCGTGGTCTCAGACAAATGACAACAGGCTGCGGGTGTGCACACAGAAGTGCTTAATGTGCTTCAGTTGATGCAGAGCCATTTATTAAGCTGTGGTAGCTGGAACCAGGCGGCTGAGCCCTGCGACTAAGGGGGGAATGAAGGGCATTGAAAGCCATCTATTAGGTCATCCAACCCGCTCCTTGGAAGCCAAGTCAGGATTATTCCCTCTACTCCTTTCTGGTATTGTTCTCTTGCCATGAATCTGTGTGTGTTCTTTCTCCTCCAGGCATTGTTGTTTTCCTAATCCTGTTTTATGATACGCTGTGAATCAGCTCAGAGGCTGCTGAATCACTCTGCTATGATGCTGTTTGACCGGCTTCCAATTTGAAGCACTAATAGAAAGCATTTTGTCCCCTCTTCCCCCCACAAACAAAACAAAACAAAACAAAAAAAACCCACCAACGGAAGGAATGGACAGGCTCCAGTAGCACTGAACAGACCCAATTTAGAATTATTGGAGCATTTAATTTTTTATAAGCTTTGAATTTGGAAGTACGTTGAGGTTCGAGGGCATATGCGGTGAAAAGACAGCTGAAAATTATTGGAGCACTCTCCTTGGGAAGCACTTGGTGCATCGCAGCGTGAGGGAAAGCAAGGTGCTCCAAGATGTGATCTTTAAGACTGTGTGTGCTCAAAAACCTCTTGATTTTTATGTTTTATTTCCTTACTGGTAGCATTACCAGAAGCTGTCACACATTCTGAGCTTAATTTAAAGGAAGCATTCCAAACTCATAAAAGATACATTTAGGATGTCATCTGTATCTGCTTTTTAGTCTCCTGATGCCAAATCGTCCCTTTCCAAACATCTTGATGTTCCAAACCATCACCATAATGCTGTGGGGAGAAAAATTGCAGTTTGCAGTTGGGAAGGTTAAGAACGTGAAGTTAAATAAGTGCTAACAAGAGGCTGGGGGCTGCTGCAGCCCCTTGGGAGGATCGCTTGCTCCAGGGAGTGGAAGGCTCTGCTTGTGTTTCTCTTCCAGCTGATGGAGTTACTTCTTCCCTCCTGCTCATCATCCCCTGCTGGAAGTGCCTTCCTCCTCTACTCTGCCTGCTTGGTTGTTGGTATGGCCATTCCTCACTGCTTCAGCTACGGTCGCAAAGCTTTGCTAACTTGACCTGTTTATTGAAATGCGCTGCAGTTTGGAAAGATTTCCCCTGAGCATGCTGGCCACCGTCAAGGAGCAGGCTAGGGGCTGTAATGAAGAGCTACAAGGTTGCAAGCATGGCACCTTCTGTTTAGTGCTTTTATTTTAGAGCTGCAGCTCCATCCTAGCAGCCCTTCCACCACCTTCACATGGACTCAGAGCAGGATCAAAGATCTGGGACCTGATTCTGTATTGAGACCTCGAAGGTTTTCTTCCATACAGACAGCCCGGAGCCAGGGCCATGCGTAGCTCTTAACTCCCAGTTTTAGAAAAGTATTCCTTATTCCTACTGATGGTTTGATTTGGTATCAGAGGGGGAAGCCAAAATAGTGATGGCATGTGTAGAGCTGTGCGCACCCCTATGGTGAAACAGCAGCCTGCTGTCTGTCCAGCTTTGCCTGTCGCTTTCAGCTAGTGATGGAGTTTGTCCCGGAGCAGATTAGGGAAAGCTCACACCAGCTGTTTTGGAGGCTGCCCTGCAGAAGTGATCATCTCCAGCTAAGGGACAGCAATGGGCTGACGAAGATCTATAGCACGTTGCTGTACAAGCCTTCATGGAGTTTGCAGGGATTTGCCCCACTGTGGATGCACATGTATTTGCTTTGTGGAAGGGTGCATTCTGATTAAGTCTTTTAGTGTAGCAAACTTCCCTTCAGTTGCACTGGCTGTTGTCCAACATATTTTTCCTCTTAGCAGGTTGTAAGTGTGGCCAGTGGTATTTCCTTCCAGCTTTGCATGAGATAAGCATAAAAATGAGATTTCAAACCCTGCAAAAACAACTTCTTGGCTGTGAGTTCCTTAAATTTACCTCTTCTTTCTGAGGCACCAGGATGCCATTAGGTAGCAAGCTGTGCTATGCAGCTCAAGGGGTTTGCATCTCTCTTCTTCCCTTTCCCTTTCCCCACAGTCCTATGATTCCAGAAGCTATGTTTTGTTTGTGATTCTTTTTTTTTTGTAAGGAGAAGTGTCGCTTACAGGAGGAGAATCTTTTCTTTCGTTAGACTGAGCCCACTCATTTCTTCAGGTTCCCACGCTAGAGTTGTCTGTGGAAGACGTGGTTTTCCTGAGCAGTGACCTCCATGCAAGCTTTATTGTGAAAGCTGAATTCAAGTGAAAGGAAGGGGGCAGTGATAGGAAGAGGAGGAGGCTGTGCTCCTGGTGATGCTCTACTACCCATGGTGGCCACTACGTTGGCTTCCCTTGGGACAGAAGAGTCAGCCAAGGTGTATCACAGACAGCGGCAATTAATGGGTATTTTTAGCCAGGGCCACATGCAGAAGAATAACCTCTTCATTGTGTTGAATTTCTTTTCCTAGCCTACAAAACATTTTCTAGCAACAGCAGCTTGATCCTGTGAAGTCAGCTTCATGGCAAATACCACAGCTGCTGACTTTTGGATGGTACCAGCCTCTGCATTTTGTTAGCACATTTGTTATTATGATATGAACCACAGAGTTTAAGAAACATTTCTGATTCCAGCTGGTCTTACCCTAGTCCTTCATGTCAATGCATGTGATAAACCCGTCATGCAGAAGGAGATGTTGTGAGGCCTTTGGGTTTCCTGAGCAATTTGGAAAGAAGCAAAATCCCCAGTCAAGCTGCCAAAGTACGGACTGCAGCACTGCTTCCCTCGGGGCTGCCCGTGGGCTCCATAAGGCAGGGCCCTCGCTCACCTTTCCAGGAGGACAAAAACGGGAGGCACTCAAACGTTTTGCCTTGAATAGGGCTCGTGCCACATTGCGGAAATGGCATGAAGAAAATCATTGCTTTGCTCAAAACTCCTCCTTCCTTCCCATGTTGGGTGGTTAGGAATGAAACAAACAAGTTGTCTCTTAGTGAGCTCTGGGTCAAGCTGCCGCTGCATCTCCACAAAGCCTTTCCATGCTGTGTTTTTACCAGAAGATCAGTGTCTGTAGACCAGAACCTAGCAGTATAGCAACTGGCAGCCAAGTTGATGACATGACAAGCAAGCGAATATCACTTGTCCGATTATCTCATTGCATGTGTGGTTTGGCCTATTTGGCCTGTACACTCCTTATGGTTGGGCTGCTCTTTCAGCCTCCCGCTTTTGCTGGACGCTCTGGAGCCCTGGCCTCACCCTACCAGTTCATCAGTGAGTCCTTCTCTTGTGAGGAAGAAGGATAAAACCACTCTGGGATGGGCATTTCTCCCTGTCCACTTATCCCAACTGTGGTTTCTTCTGTTACACGCTGCACATCAGGCAGCCTGAGCAATGCTTACATTTTGCCCTTTGTTGTCTGCTGATTGTAGCCTTTCTTTTGGAACTAATGTCACAGTTTTTCTTCTCTTTTTTCCCCCCGAAGGCTGTTCTGAGCACCTGCACTCTCTTGCATGAAATAAATAAATGGCCCTGCCTGTTCGCTGGCAGATGGTCCATCCATCTTCTGCCATAACTTTAGAGCTGTGAAGAATCCCCCTGAGCTCATGGTGCCAGCAGAGTCCTTTACCTCTCTGCAGGAGGAGCTCTCTGGCCCTTCCTTGCACACTCTCGTGTGTGCTGGTTGAAACCAAACGACTTGTGCTTTGTTCCTCACGGTGCTCCTCAAGCTGCTGTAATGTAAGCTCTGAGTTCCCTCTTCTGTTGGAGCTGAAAACTATTAAAAGCCACCGAGTGCTTCAGAACTAGCTGGTTTTGTACAGTAAAGTTGTTGTTTTTTTTTCAATATCTTGCTGTGTTCACATCCACTGTTTGCAGCTAAGGTGTGAAACACTGCTGCAGCCTTCTCCTGTCACCCCTCACTTTTGTGGAGGAGGCTGGGCTTTTAGCTTTTCCATAAAATCCTTATCTTTTGTCATTTTAGTCCTGGTGCCTTTCACTGTCCAGCATCCCCTGAAGCCCTTTCATGAAGCACTGGCACAGGTTGCCCGGAGAGGTGGTAGATGCCCATCCCTGGAGATGCTCAAGGTCAGGCTGGCCCAAGCTCTGAGCAACCTGATAAGCTGTAGGTGTCCCTGTTCTTTGCAGGGGGGTCGGACCAGATGGACTTCAAAGGTCCCTTCCACCACGTACAATTCTAAGCCAGGAATCCTAGATGCTTTCTTTGGATTTTTGCTCCTGTCTGCTCAGCATCTCTTGCTGGTGTCACTAACGCAGCTGGGAGCTGTGAGGGCTCATCCATGGGCTTACAGGACTGAGAGGAGTAGAGAAGTCTTTCCAGTAGCATCTAGACCAAATCTCTCTCTTCCGAAAGTCTGGAGTGCGCAGGAGGCCTTTCTTTACTCCTGCTTTCTGCTGGCTCTGTGTTTCCTTGCTGGCACTCATCCTCTCAGCTCCTTGTTGGGTCTCCTAGTAGTGATAGTTTGCTCCAAGGGAACTTATGCCTCCAAAATGGGGTTTGATCAGTATCATGGTGTTACTCATGGCAACACCCATCATGGGGTTAATCTTGCCTATTCAGTCTTCATTCATAAAATCATTTGAGTTGGAGGGAATCCTAAAGATTATCCAGTCCAACTCCCCTGCAATGAACAGGGACATCTACAGCTAGATCAGGTTGCTGAGAGCTCCACTGTTGTTCCAGGTTTCTGTTGTGGTTTTTCCTCCTTTCTCTCTCACCATTTTTGCCTTCCTCATCGTGGCTTCCCATTAGCAGTGCGATGCCTGGAGGCCAAGTGCCCTTCACACCACGAATCTGCAGGCAAAGTAAACTCAGCAAATCATTAGGGTAGACTTTGATGGCTCCTGTCTTTATCAAAGACTGAGATCTAATGAGGTCCCTTTGATAAACTGAGCTGATGGGCCAATTTGGCTTGCATGTGCAGTATTATGGGCCTCATGGGGCTTATCATTAAAAGACATAGGAGAATGCAATTACTTAGAGAGCTACCAGGAGATTGCTGTAAGTCGCTAGTCCCTGCTTTGTCAGAACAAAGAGGAACCTAATGGCAGGGTGGCAGGAGGTGCCTCTCTTTGCTGTGGGAGGCAGATTGTGTCCCGCAGGTTTGGACGCATGCAATAGCACTGAGGGCAGGGTGCCACTGCAGCCCTTTGGTCCCTGAGGACCTTCTTTGCTCCAGAAGTGAAACCTTGTTCCCTTTTCACCCAGGAGGTGGCTTTATCTCTTTCTACACTTTCTTGTGTTTTTAATTCCACCTGTAAACTATGGTTGTCTTTGATTGCAAGCAAGATAGATTTCATCTGGGTTCCTTTGCCAGAGCCTGATCAAACCCTGACCTGCATAGGGAGCTCAGCGCAATCTGGCTGCTCCCTGCTTCAAACCCTCAGGCCTGGGGCTGGATCCTGACCCAGCAGGAAGAGCTCTGTTAGCTCAGGCTCTGAATCAAGCCCTGAAGATGAGCAATGCCTGGCTGGACACAAATACAATTCTCCCTGTTTCCTTTTTTCTTTCAGGTTACTGAGTCAGAGCTGGATGGCATATGTAATTGTAGCAGATCTATTCTTTTGTCTTTCTCTCTCTTTTTTTTTTTAAAGGAACATTCATGCTGCATTTTAATCACAACATTTAGAATACATCCAAATAGCTTGAGCTCAAACAGACCTTGTTTTTCAGCCAGAAAGCTTGTTTCTCATCTATTATAATAATAAATGTGCTATTGATAACAGTTTAGAAGCAATTCAGCGCAGCTTTGTGCTGCGCATCAGCTCTGGAGGGCCAATATTTTCTTATTATCCTTTATTGATATGACACGTTGCAAATATTTAACAAACAAATGATTGGGTTTTTCCTCGTGCCCCTCTTAGTTTGCAGTCTCATTCTTTTTGACAGCTGAAGTCAGGATTAACGATGATCTTGTTTAAGACAATTGTTGGCTGGCAGGTTTATTCTCTGAACCCACAAGTGCAGTCAGAGAACCAGCGCTGGGACTTTCAATTAAATCTCATCCTCGAAGCAAATTTTTTTTAGCTTTATTCTATCCAATTCTCCTAAGTAGAAATCGGATTTGCCTGGTAAAGTGCTTAGACCTGTTTTTCATTTCTTCATTTATGTAGTCATTTTAAATATAGAAGCTTAACATGAAGTGCTGGCAAAAGGAGCTGGTTTTCCCTCCCAGCCCGGAGCTTGCTGGGTCTGTTCAGCCTGTAAGTGCTTTAGTAGACAGGTCCTCTGAGCGAAAGCTCGGGGCAAGGAGGCCACCTTGAGACTCTGCAGAAAGGAGAGATCCAGGAGGACATGCTGGGTTTGGTCCTCACATCTGGAGGATGTTGCACCCCATGGGAAAGCCTGGTTTGAATGCCGGGGCTCATGTGAGTTTTGGGTAACCGGTGAGGAAGCTCTCATTGAGACAGGGGCATCTTCCAGGGGAAAACAGCAGCAGAACAGAGACTCGCAGGAAGCACGTGCTGGGCACTGGGCCGCGTGTTGGGCACCGGGCCAGCTCTGCCCTGCGATTGCTGACCGTGAGCTGTGCATGCACAATGCAGGAATTCAGTGGAACGTGAGCCAGGCTTCGGAGATGAGAAGTGAGTTTGTTCTCCAGTAAAATCGCCTTTTATTAGCAGAAAATCTGTGCATCGGGTTCCCCAGGGGAATAGTGGTTGGGAAGCACAGATGATTAAAAGATAACACGTTTGAGGGTTTTTCATTTTTTTTTGTGTGTGTTTGTATTTTTCTTTTTTGTTTTTAATTTTCCTTTTGGGTTTGGCAGCCGGATGCCGCACATAGGTTTCTCCACACCCAACCTGGAAACAATTTACTTGTTTTAATGCAAAAAAAGAGCTGAAACTCTCAAAAGAAGAGCCCCCGGGAGTTGTGAAATAGCGAATGTCACACCAACAAAAATGACTGAAGCTGGCAGCTCTCAGCACAGCGTATCACGTTGGTCTTAAGCAAGAAAAAGCCAAATCAAGCAAGACTTGATGGAACAGAATAAAAACAGGCAAGCGCCTCATCCTGGCTTGGAATAACATGTTCATAGAGAAAGCATTTTTCATTGCTTTTTATTTGGTAAGCAGTAAAACCACTGGCTCACACCTATCACAGCCTGCTGTTCGGTGCCCATCCCTTCCCTTGGAAGCAGTGGTTGGCCTGGCGCTGTGTTTCAGCATGTCTGCATGCATGTTTTCAGTCCTGCAATGATCCCCATTGCATGAATAGTTCCACCTGGTATTTAAGCCTTCATCTCAGTTTGTTTTAAGGCTTGCTTAACAGTTTTTTTCTGTTTATTGACTCAGTATCAATCACTGTAATGTGCCAAAAAGGCTGCTCCAGGTCTAGCACATGGATGGGTATTTTATATGTGAGAGTTGGGGTATCTGCATCCTGCAGCACCCTGCAGATGTATGGAGCAGCCCTGAGAAGTCACCTTGATTCCAGGTCCCTGGGCCTCTCCCAGTTTGGGCACACAGCCATTGATGTGGTGACACCTGCAGCCTTCTGCTGCTACTGGGACTAAGGTTTGGGAGCAAACAGCTTTGAGTGCATGTTCACAAGCCACAGCTACCAGCTGGACACCAAGGATAAAGTGGCATCAGCTACTGGCTTTGCTTGCACTGATTGCCATATACTGCACATCAAGCCAGCCACAAGGAACAAAGCCATTAAGCTGCTTACTCAGAAACATTAATTATGAAGATACCATCACTCACGTTTGTCAGCTACGAACCATCCTGTGATAATAATTGATTTATTTTCTTCTAGTGCAGAGAGTTGTAATGCTGAAGTTGCAAACTGTGCTGGCAGGTGATTCCTGCAAGGACCTGATCCCACTGAGCTGGTGAAACCTCCCTTTGTTACCACGAGGCCAGCACTAGGCCTGGAAGGGTGCAGACAGATGTTCCCCCATCCTCTTGGTCAGTGTGCCCACCCTCTGGGAACTGCCCACACCAAAGGTGTCCTGCTGACATAGGTTTGGCTGAAGATCAGGCAATTATTTGCTGCTCTGAATATCAAAAGCTTTCAGGCCAAGAGGGTGTTGCCCAAAGCCTATCTCAGGCATCCTGAACACTCCAAAATTTTGCTGAGGTCTGTCAGTTCCGAGTACTAATTTCCCCTCTTTGCCATCTCCGATGTATTTAAGGGCAATAAGAGGGGCTGTTGTCCCCCTTCCCAAGGCAAAGGCAGCAGTGATGATGAAGCCCCCAGCCCACGCTTTTTCTGTTCTTCTTCAGCCCATGCTGCTGGCACTGGGCTCTCCTAACATATCTCTGCCCTTTCCTGCTGCTGGGAAGGACAGCAACGTAAGGAAGGAGAGGAAAAACCCCTCCAAAGTTGCTTTCTTCCCATGCTGGCCTCAGTCTGCAGCCCAGGTTACTGATGGGACTTGCTAACAGAGCATCTGGGACAGTCTTGCACTGTTTTCCCCCATAAGTGCTTTCTGGATAGGTGCCTCCCAGCTGATCGCTCTCCCAGATGTGCATGTGTCCATACATGCAGTCGGATCACTGATGGATGCTCTGCAGCCATCTGGATGTCAGGGAGAAATGACAAATTTCCCCCTTGCTACCAGCCACACCTTCCGTGAGATATTGATGAATGGCATCTTTATTGGCTGCCGGGCTAATTAAATAAAAGTTGCATCAGCTTCTAGCTGACAGGCTCTAATTGCTCCTGAACAGATTTTGAGAGGACCAAATGAATAGGAAAATAAAAGGAAATAGCATGGATTGGATCCAAGAAGATATCTGACAGCACTGTGCTTCTGTAGAGCTGCAGGTACTCAACGCTGCAAGAGGAGTGTGTGGGAACCAGCAGTCCTGCTGTGTTTAGAGGGTTTAGAAGGATGCTCAAGCCCCAGGGCTGGGTGCCCAGGTTTTGGGTGGGTCCAGGACCTGGTGCTCTGCACATCCCAGCATGGACAAATGTACCAAGATGAATGGTGAGGCTCTGTGACTTCAGTGGTGTCTGCTCCCCAGGGGACCCTGAGGCTATATCTGGGCACAGCCATTCCAAGAGGCTTGTGCCATGTTTAATTTATGGGCTGATTAATGAGTTCTTAGCATACAATGCATTTAATTCCATTTTGGCCTGATTTATGGTAGGACGTGAACCGCATGTGAAGTTTTTAATTCAGTAGGTGGTGACTCTGATTCAGTATATGGAGTGTGACGGAAGAGGTGATGAATTTGGTTCCAAAGGCAATGCATCAAGCTCAGTGTGAAGTGCCCCAAATCTATCGCACATCACATCGGCTTTGACGTGCCCATAGTAAGGGGGGCACCCTTTCCTGAGTCCCTGCAGCCACCACCTTCCCTTTCTGGTGGTCTTCTCTTCAGCCTTCCAGGATGTGAAGAAAGCCAGCAAAACAGCCCATCAGGTGCTGGTCCAGTATTTATCTTCAACTCAGTACGTGGCCAGCCCCACAGCTAACGTGTAAGGATGGCTGAAAACCTACTGGCAAAATGCTCAAAGGAGAAACAGAAAACTTGTATTGGAGGGAAATGAAACCCCTGGGCACAAAAATTATGGCTGGAAAACGTTGTCTTCGGACTTAATAGAGGGCTGCGGCTATCAGGGTAGATAAAGAGGAGGATGTTTTCTTTCAGCTGTGTTAATCGGATCTGTCTCTGCATGCAGTTTTTTGGAGAGCAGATAAAATAAAACAGATCCCGACCTGCTGATCAGCCAAACCCTGCTGCCATTTACAGGCAGGGTTACATGCCATGTACCCAGGGAAGGGTGCCAAGCACCAGGGACATGCACAGGGCCAAAGTACCTCTAATGTACCCCTGCTCTGCCTGCAGGGAGCTGTTTGCAGGCTTGGTCTTTGCCCAAAACCTCTCCAGGACACACATCATGCTGCTCCTGCTGTTGGTGCCCAGGACCAGGCAGCTTCAACCCTGGTCTCCAAAAGGGTAAAGTAAACCCCTCAGGCGTGTTTTAAATGGTTGAAAAAACACCCTTCCAAGTACAAAAACACACACAAACTCCCATTTTGGCATCACCTCACAAACAACTTTGCTAATAAAAGACTGGGTTTGGGGAGCCCCTGTGCCCTCTCCTCCATCCCACAACATCCAAGGGAGGTTGCTTATGCCTTGCTGTGCCCCAGGCGTGGCAGCAGGTGTCAGGGGACCCTCCCAGTGCTGCCTCCATGCAGCTAGCCTCAGTGGCTGGATCTGGGATGCCAGTCTCTGCTCCTATGTTGTGGCCATGGGGCAATGGGCTGGGCTTTGTGGCACCGCTCAACATGCTGCAGCACTGCACAAACACCCTGCAGGGCTTTATGCTGCCAGAAAACCTTTTGGTTATGGAGAAGAGCATGTAATTTCTTTTCTCTGTTTATTTGTTTTGCATGGGAGGCAAGGCTGATGGTTCATAATGAACAAACATTCTAGCTGAGTGCAGTCGGGCCCATAAATCAGTTGCTCCTTTTGGAACTTCCTTCATCAGCAGGAACCAGCAGCTGTCTGAGCTCCGAAATCACCAAAACCAGCATCATCTCCAAGACAGGAGCAGGCTGCTAGCACTGACATCCCCCTGGTGTCCCTCTCCAGCACTATGTGCTCTAAAGAGCCAGGCCCCCTGCTGGCTTGATTTCCTCCTGTTCCCACTGCCAAGGCCTTCAGCAGTTATCTTGGTCCTCCTTCAATTCCAGTGTCTATCATCAGCTTTGTCTGTCATCTGTGAGACTGCTGCATCCTGGTGGGCTGGCTCGTATCTCCTCTGTTTTTTCTTCTCCACAGTCTCCATCCATCTCTCCATGTACCCACCAACACACCCATCCATCCATCTTTCATGTAACACTGCAAGATCGTGGCACAGGAACTATCTCTTTTCTTCGTTCTATTCCATTCCTTGAGCACCAGGTTTTGGTTGAACAAACTCCATTTTTTGTCCATGAACACAAAGAGCTTTAAAATGTGACCTGAGGCCTCTATGTGAAATCCTTCCTCTGCACGCAGAGCAAAATAGCCGGACACGGTCCTTTCCTGATGGCTGGTGCCCTTTCTGTGCAGAGAGAGCAACATGTAGCTTCATGTGAGAAGCTTGAGTGCTTGAGTTAGCCAGTAATCCACAGTGATGAGCTTTCTATGGACTACAGGACCCACGAGACTGGAATACCCGAGCACATTTCTCCATTGGTGTATAGTTCAGATCCAGGCTAATAGCAATGCCTCCTCTTTAAAAGGGTTGAAGTTATAAAATGCGGGCAGCACCTCACTTGTTTTGGATCCACCTGGAAATCAGCGGCTCCCTGATTCCCACCACCAGCATCTGGCTGGGTGCAGTTGTACCGTACCGCTTCAGGTTACAAACAGAGCTGAAACTTCCAGACATATGGTGCTCGATTCCCAGCTGGTAATTGCATCAACTTAGGATCAATGGAGCGGAATAATATCTGCCCACTAATAACAGTTTAATAAAATTAATAGCGCTGGCTATGCCATGAATTACTTTAAAATAGGGATTGGAGGATAGTAACGTAAACAAGCATTGATTTTCCTTGGGGAAATGGAGTGCTGTGTCTCCTCAGAGAGGGCTCTTTGGGGCTGTGCTGCTGGTGTGTGAGCGCCTTTGCTCCTTGCGGGGTCACTGTATGTCCACCACTTTATTAATTAGTGCTGTTCCCACTGAACATCATGCTTGTGCATTTGCAGCATCCCACTGCCGCTGGCTTTCTCTCAGCCCTGGGGAGCAAATGTGCACAGCCCTGATGAGCACAGCCCATGCATCGCATCTTGGTGAGCAGAGGCTGCTGAGGTTGCTGACGTGTCCGTCTGCAGCGTGCAGGGAATCACTTCTCCCTCCCGAGCACCATGTTTTAAAGACAGCCTGCTTTATTTTTAGTCCATAATGTGGTGTAATTTTGAGCTGCTGCATTCAAGCAGATGGACATTTGGTGTCCGGATAGACAGCACGACATAAAGTAACAATCATCTGGTTCCTCTCCATCTGGATTTGCCATATAAATAATTATAGCGAGACTCCTTCAGAGAGGAGACTGAGTGCATTGGCACCAACGTGCAATAAGCGACAGAAGAAGACGCCCGACTTCACACGATCCACCCATCCCAATCCCCTGCTGGAAAGCAGGGAGGTTAGAAATAAAAACCCTTCGAGTTTTGACTGTGTACACAGCTGTAGCATAAATATTTAGATCTGCGATAGAAGTGCTTGCTCAGCCAAAGCCCTTCCCAGATCTCTGCAGTCAGCAGCGGGGGTTTATAGAGGCCTGGCTTTTCCTTGGAAAACTGAAACTGATGGTAATGGAAGCAACGTCTGTCTGTGGTGCTGCAGCACCCAGGGACACGGATGACACTCACCCAGGCACACTTGGTGTGGGTACAGACGCAGGGCCATGGGCAGCAGCCCCGGATGCATCCTCCATCCTCCTGGCACCACCTCGTGGTCTGGGCCGTCAGCTCCTTCCATCTCTTTGCCCGCTGAAAGCCGCGGAGTGGATTTCCCATCCTGCAAACCATCGCTTTAGGAAAACCATAAGGTACAGCCGTTATGAAAACGGGTTTTTTTCCTAATGCACCCACTGTGTCTTCATTATGTCAGCGCACCTCTATGAAGAGATTTGTAGAGGAATCCATCCATTCATTCCCACACCTAATTCCTCAATAGCCCATTTGCTTCAAAGACTTTTATCGACTTTTACTACTGCATGAATCCTCAGATATTTATTTTTTAGGCCCCGGGGGACCCACTGTAGAAGAAATGCACTTTATGAAGTTTTATGGCAAAGGTTTTGCTGTGGATAAAAGCTTCCCATTATTTCTGAACCCCTGTTCTCCACAAAGCAGGTTTCACAGGGTCTGCTCCAAGACTGCCACGGGGCTCCTTGGGCTAAAAACTCAGCTCTAAGGAATAAGTGAGAAAAGGAAAAAAGGCTTCCTCCTGGTAGCTGGTGTTCTGGTCCTGTTGTTCCAAACACAGTTTGGCAGAGCACTTTGGGAGCCCAGTCGTGCTGGGATGAGCGTGGGCAGGCCACGGCGTGGACAAAGCTTTTTCCCATCCCCACCATCACTTGCTGTCTGCAGTGTCCTCAGATGTGGGACCTTAAACTAGGCTGGGGGAGGAGGTGGTAAAACCAACACCACGAGCACATGAGACATCTCCAGCCCTCCAGGTTGGCCTGGGAAATTGCAAGTGACAAGAACCAGCGCAATTAGCCCCAGTCATCCCAGGTTATCCCCAGCATCCTGCATCCCTGCTGCTCCGTCCTCTTCTTCCCCCAGAACTTTGCTCTCCCATTAATCGAAACAAACTTTCTGTCACTGCTGATTGCATTACTCAGTATCAGCTGCCTGGGAGGATGAAAATAAAAGCTGGGAAGCATGCTCCTTCCGTCCAAATAGAGAGGTGCCAGGGAGTGTAATATAATTAGGCCGTGATCAAATTAAGTGGAAGAGACTGCATTGTGCTCACAAAATATCTGTCCCTATGATTGATTCAAGGTTTGGTCCCTGTTTGGTGATGTGATTGGAGGTCCCTGCAACGTGGGAGAGGCTGGGAGACCACGGCCAGGGCTTGGAGAGGTGCCCCCATCAAAGCACCCAAACCGCTTCCCCAGCAAGGGAAAGGCCTTAGGGCAGCTGAGCCTCACGGCCGGGCCCTGTCCTGCACAGAGTTTTCCTCATTGGGTCCGCAGGAGGCAAAGGAGAGCAGATGGGAGACAAAAGGAAAAGCTCACTGTGAGCCTGGGAGGAAAATCCACGCAGCATTTATACTGGAGGGAAGAAAATGAGGATTTACGGCTGTGGAAAGCCTTGAGGCAGGGCCCCAGTGCTGAGCACACCTCGAATCATGATGGATCTCCCAGCCGCTGCAGCTAATGCGTTATGTATTGAAATCATTTGTGTTCATTTGCAGCAAATAATTACTTTAAAACGTTATCATTCATTCGGGCCATTTGACTTCTCTATTAATTGTCTGAGAAACCATTTAGAAGACTGCATTTTCATCAGTGGAAATTGTCGGCATCGCTCCCGCAGTTGTTGGAACCCACTCCTTGGGGCTGTAGGGCTGCTCAGGCCTCCAGCTTCCTGCTCCTCTCCCAGCTGCTGGGAAATATGCCCACTTCCACCTAAAGGGCATCCCAGTTGAGGCCGGGATAAGGCTTGGCAGGGTCAGCACCGGGGTGTTGGGCACAGGGCTGAGCGCTGCCCACTGCCTCCCCGTGCTGGGAAGGGCTCTGACGGCCTTTCGGTCACAGGAGGATGATTTAAGGCACCGAAAGTTTCAAGGCAGGACTTTTAACTGAAAAGAGGCATCGATTTCCTGTTGCTGCGAGAATAAAGGACTTGCTGTGGCACGAGAAGAAAAAGGAAAGCTGTTCAAGGAGCCACCTCAGCGTGTGCTGTGCATGTTATTATCTGTGCTGTGCAGAGAAGGGATGGATGGCACCGGCACCTCGGGGTCCCCCCTCTTGGGGTGCAGAGTTTGGGCAGCAAATCACATCCCTTGAGCAAAACCAGAGAGGAAGGTGGAGGGATGAATGCCACGAGGTGAATATAGGGAAGCCGTGGGCATTTCCAATGAGACAAGAGATGCATTAGGAGAAATACAGACACGTGGGGGCCCATCAGTAGCATCTCACCTAGCACCCACTTTCCCCCTTGGCCACTCAGGGAGCCAGCAGCACGTCCCAGCCCTCTCTGGAAGCACTCAATTCCCTGCTTCTTCCTTAATTGCATCAAAGTGGTGGCTGTTCAACCATCGCTTTACAATACCACAGCTTAAATCCACTACTGCAGCAGGAGCTCGGGTGCTTTAATTAACGTGAGCGATCTCACCTTTGTCCACAGAACCTTTTTCTGTGTTGCTATATCAGGTAATTGTTAAACTACCGACTGGCTTGGAGAGGTCTGTGCCTCCATTAGCACATACTGCTTTTCTGACCCAGCAGCTTATACACATTTTTAAGCCCAATATTTTCAGGTGGTTTGAGTTAAATATTTCAAGTGCTGGTGGGCTCCAGCTATGGAGTGTGAGTTGGGTGAAGCTCTCCCATGCCCCCAGGAGTCCCAGGGAAATCAGCTCCCTATTGGCTGTTACTTTTTTTAAGCTGTTAAGAAACTCTACTGGTGGGGATGAATAAAACAACCCAGAAACCCCTTCAGGACACCCCTTGGCCCCAAAAGCAGGCGGTGATTCTGCCTCAATGCTCAGTCACAGCTGGGGGCTGCAGGAGGCTCAGGGTCAGCCCTCCCCTTTGCCTGCAGCCAGCACCTGCTGCATCTCATCATGCTGATGGCTCCCACCTGCTGCAGCACTGCAGGAGGAGCCCTCGGGGCTTGCTGGTCTCACCTGGGCCCACACTGGCCCCATTTAAGCTCAGCCCTGAGGGTTGTGGGTGTTGTGTTTTTGCTCTCATGGTGGTTCTGGGTGACCTGCGTGGTGGCAGCTCCTCAGCCCTGCCTGCCCCCTGTGAAGCCCTGTGCCTGACTGAGTGCTTGCTGTGTTGGGGACCTGCCAGCAGCCCTGCTGTGACTGTACCCGCCCTGTCCTGCTGCTTCTAACGGTGAGTTGCTGCGCTTCGAGTGTCTGTGGGGGCCAGGTTGGCCCTTATTGTGCTGTTATACACGGTGTGAATCAGAAAATGGGGCTGCAAAAAGCACATAGGATGGATTGTTTTATCTTTGCTGTGCCCTTGAGCAACTCGTGTATGTGCCTGTGTAGGGTCAGGGCTGCAATGCTTCCTATAGGCGAGGCCGTGCCCCAGCTATGCTTGTGGCAGGATGAGGACTGGCTCTGACCCTGTGGGTACGGGCAGCTCTGTGTGGTGGTGCTGAGTTAATTGTGTCCCTGGTGCTGGGGATGCTGTGAGTTACGTTAACAGCAGCAGCCAGGGAAATTATATCTTTGTTAATTAGTCCTGATTGCTATTTTGGTGGATGTGAGATGTTTTTGACTTCACCATGCGGGGCAGGATGTATTGTTCCCAGCACGTGCAGTAAATGCACAAGTACTGTTACTTTGCTTTTTTTGTTAGTTCCCCAATGGGGTGAAGGCATGAAGGACCTGCTTGGTCATCTCCTTCCTCAGCTGTGACAGCTGGGGTGGGTTTGATTCTTACCAGACTGTGCCCTGGTACTTCTTCTCAGAGTTTTTTGAGGCTTCCAGTCCGTGCTGCAGCAAACAGGGAATTAAACCCCCTTTTAATGAGCAATTGCTGCACAGTAGAAAGCTCTGCTTGGCAATGACCCCAAGCTCTCTGGATAAGAAATCCAAAGCTCTGAGCTAATTGAGAATGGGGTAGAGGCGATGCATTGCCTCTCTAACCAGGCTAGAACTTGCTCGTGGCATTGAGCTCCATGTAAGTTATGGGGCTGTTTGTCCAGGGATGGTAACGAGTTGTGTTATGGCCCCGCTTGTTCTGCCTTCTGTTTATACAACATCATTTTTCATTTTAATGGTGGTTTTTTAGCCTGTTTTGTTAGGGCTGCTGCTAATTGGAGCAGATTCATGTGCTGTGCCCCAGCACTGATTAAGCAGGTGATGTTTGCTGCCAGGTGTCTTGCATGGGCCGGGAGGAGGGGGCATGGCAGTGCCTAGGGAAGGAAACTGGGAGGAAATGTAACCCTCTGGGTGGTGTAGCAGCTCAGAGGTGAGGGTGATGGAGCAGAGATGGCTCTGTGTGAGTTGTACAGCCACCAGGGAGAAGAGAACCCTTTTTGTAAGCCGCCTTTGTGACCTTCATCACAGATGTGGGCCCACCTCTTCTGCTCAGAAATTGGATTTAGAAGTTCTTGGCACTTGCAGTGTCTGCTTCAGACCTTTGTGAAGTGGTTTGCATGGGTCATTGCACGGGATCGAAGCTTTTTGCTGGGCCAATTTCAGCAGAGCTCCGGAAGGAGCAAAGTTCATGCTCTCCATGTGCAGCACTGGGTTCCACTGAGGAACTCCAACCCATATGCTGAACAGGGAGCGAGCAGCCTGTTTTCCAGCACACTGCCTCTATAAATAGGTAAGCAGTGCAACAGGGCCCAGCACAGCTGAAATGGGTGTGAGAATAGAAAAGAACATGGAGTAATGGGACACTGGTTTCCTTTTCCTCCCTAGTTCAACTGAACTGGGTGATAAAAACCCTTTTGCAATGGTCTTTTCCCATCAACCGGTCAGGAATATCCACTTGGAGTACATGCACACACAAACATGCGTGCACACACACAAACACAGCAAGGACCTTACTGGCAGGCAAAGGTACTGATTTGCAACACTGCTTTTATTTTTAAAGGGTAGTTGGCACTGCAGAACGATTCATCCTGCCCCATCCAGGTGCCAGGTTTGTTATTAGTGAAAATGTCAATGTATGGCTAATGCTGTATTGTAACATATGTCACAGCTCTGCAATTGAGCTGCTCTGTGGAGCAAACGGAGCCAGAGCAGAGTGCTGAGAAATGGGAATGTTGGGGAAGGGGTTTCTATTGGGCAGTGGGGCAGCCTGGATGCGTAGGGGATGACCACACGGGCCCAGCACAATGCTTGGTTGGGCCCCTGGGCTGCGGCATGGCTTTAGCCTCCACATTCAGCCACGTGGTGCCAATCCCATGCTGTCACTCACTATAGCAGAGATAGGAGCATTTCACTTCTGTAACCATCCCGGTGATGGCTATAGGCCACCGCCTGCTCAGCTGTTGCCATGCCCATTGCTGAGAGAGAGTAGGGAATACTTTCTATGGGAGAAAGTTTTCTTGGTGACTGCAGAGCAAAGCAGTTTCCTTGCAGCTGCTGGAGGGCTGAGTTTCCTGCTCTCTGTTGAGCCAGGCTGTCACTGAAGAGGTCAGAAATCATTTATTTTTAACACTATGAATATGTAGAAACTTGTCCAAGCTTCTCCACAGAGTGGCCGTGAATTTAGAAAGAGAGTCAGAAATCATGGCATTCAGTATCCTGTGAATCCGGTCAGAGCTATAAATTTCTCTTATTGGCCTGTGGGCCATTTGCCATACGTGACTTGCTAAATTTGTGGTCATTTCTCTTTCTACCTCTGTGTGCTGAGTATATGAGTGCGATTTTATATTATGCCTCTGAGACATAAAGTCCTTCTGGTGCTTTTGCCTCGCATCATAAACAGCCTTGCTCTCTTCTCCTTGTCCCCTTTGCTAATGGTTTCTGGCCAGAGCCTGGCTCTTAAATCATGGGCTGCACCTGGACAGGCATAAAATGCAACTCTCCCCAGACAGAGGGTATTTGTTCAGAGTGGTGAGCGATGTCTCTGAACACATGCAATTCAGCCTTGTGGTAACAGGCTCCCTGAGACAGGTCCTCCGTGTAAGTAACGGAGCCTCTGCCTGCGGGGGCAAGTCCTGCAGGGACCTTTAAAATGTTCTGTGAGCCTTTACAAGGGTGTCAATCTGAATGCAGAGGGACAAAATGGTCAGTGTAGATACTGGGGTGTATGTATGTGTTAAAATCATCTCTGCTGTAGGGGAGTTAAGCTAAGGAAGCTTATATCTTAGGTATGGGAAAGGTGGTGCTGCTCTCCTCTTCCTCCTCCTTCTCCTTACTGCTTTTTCTCCCCCACATATATCCATTTCAGATACAAAAGCCTATTTTACTGCAAGACTACTTTTGCTCAGTGAATTAAAACAAAATGCTTGTAGCCTTACTCACCAGTGCAAATGGTCCCAGCAATAGCAGTGATCTCTGGGCACTGCTCCTGTGGCCAGCCAGAAAAAAACAAGTGTAATGATGGGTCTGAAGTGGGGTGTCATTGATGTACATATCTTTTGGGATATGCCAACGTACCTAAATGGTGCTGCCTTACTTGACAGCCTGTTCCCTTGGAGCCTGGTGAGCCACTAAGGGCAGGAGATGTGACCAAGCCACTTCCTAATCCATTTCTAATCCTTTTGGCACAGCAATGCCAACAAACAAACATGAACTGTATCAATAGGACTGATTCTTAAATTCCTGTAGTGTTGTGGTGATGCAATCCCACTGAGACTGTTTGGCACATTAACATAAGACATGAAAAGCACGGTGTTTAAGATGCACAGATACTCAGAGCTGTACAGGGCGTTAAAAGATCCCATCCATGCAACAAGGTGGAATTACAACTGTGTATGCTCTGTTCTCAACAATGAGGAACTCTTGATTACTCACACCTTTCTCTCCCTATTCCTTATGAACTTATTATTCTTTTGGCTCAACTTCATTCTGTCACTTAACAGTTACCTGTGTTTGTATCTTAAACAGAAATACAAGTGAAACATTCTATTATTAACTTAAGCACCCAGAACAAGGCTGCCATTTGATTTCTTTATTTCAAAAATGATAAAGTGCTCTGGCATTAAACTCTTGTTCTCTCCAAGAGCAGCTGAGCCACTAACCTGATGACATGTGGATTAACCAGGCAGTCCAGCAAATCATTGGTGGAAAGGGCTGCCTGCGAGGCATTGGGACTACTGTCTGAATCCATTTGATTTGCAGGCGTTCTGCAGTCATTACTCATTACCAATTGCTTCCTGGTGCAGTGTAATTTTCCAAAATGTCCTCCTTCATTTTCATGGAGAAGATGTCTGTCGTCACTTGCAACTGCACCTGCACCCACTGAGCTCGTTTCTTGAGACTGCGGTAAAACTTGAATGAGATGAGGCCCAAAAGGTATTTTCTGTAACTCTTCTGCTTTAGATGTTGAAGAGCTGAACTCATGGTTTAGTAATTGGCAGTCCTCTGGCTCACAGCTGACCTGCCTTTTCCTCCTCTTGTGTGGGGCTCTTGTCACTTGCTCTGCTCCACTGCTGCTGGGATGTGCCTGCTCTGATGCGTTTGCCTCTTGACACTTGAAATACTCAGACACTGCCTGATTCAGGTACTGAAGATTGATTTCATGGGATGTTGCCTCAACCTGAGAAAACATCCAAAGTGCATTCAGTTAAAAGGGGGAATGTTTCAGTTCAGTGCTGCGTGATTACCTTCTGTGGATTGTTATCCCTACACGAGGGGAAGGAGTTTGGAATTCTTCTTTCAGGCAGCAGAAACGCAGAGTTAAGCAAAACGTCAGTAATTCTATGCTACCACTGTTAGAGCAGGAGAGCGCTTACCTCAGTGGGATTTAGCCAGGGATCTCCATCACTGGAATTTTCCACTGATTTTAGGGCACATACTAGCGTTCTAGTTATTGCTTCTTCCACACGGGCTTCATGATCTGCATCCTGCCTCGAGAGAACAGAAGGCGTTGCGGACAGGTCAGCACTTGGATCTCTATGGGATGTTGAGAGAGTGGCAAGAACCAAATGGATGGCCTTAGTCTGAAAGCCATGTTCTTGTATGCAAAGTAGCTGAAAGGCTGCAGACTTCTGAAGCTCATATGCATGCATGACTTCAGGGGCGGAAAAAGCCATGAACATCAAGAGCAGGAGGTCACTGCTCTCCGCCCTCCGTGCTCCCAAAGGGCAGCGGGGCGAGATGGGGCTCTCTGGAAAGCTGTGGAAAAATTGGTGGTCCCTGCAATACAGTCACCTCCGCATAGTATTTCCCAACATCCCTTGGCTACAGAAGAGCCCGGGTATTTACAGCACAGGGGTTAAGCCTGGGACTGATTCCCAAGGGTTATCCTTGGCGCAGGGCCAGAAAGAATCCCCCATTCCTCCCTTTGCTCTCCCCATCCTGACCACAGGGCAGAGTGAAGCCCCTGCGCGTGCCAAACATTTGCTCAGGGCAGCTCTGGCCTTGGGTTTCCCTCCCAGCTGGCCAAGAAGCTGCTCTGGGCACCCGGCTCGGGCTCGCTGTGCTGCTGTGGTGCTCAGGGAGGGATTGCTCTGCGGGGCCCACGCTCTCGGCAGGACCGAACCCCCCTCCACGGCGAGGGCCACCAGGACACCAGCCCACCTTGCCCAGCTTCATCTGCTCCAGGATGAAATCAGACACGGCATCCCAGATCGCCACAATCTCTGCAAAGGAAAGAAAAGACATGTCACGCTCCAGGCCAGCCTCTTCACAACCTCTTGCCAAGCTCCTCACCCACACAGTGATCGATACAGGCGCACGCAAACACCCCAGAAAAACACCACCGTGCCTACAGAGCTGGGCTTTGCTCCGACTTCAGCCTTATTCAGAGCCCAGAGGGGAACCGGGGACACAGGAAGCCTCCGGGAGACGGAGGAGAGCAGAGCAGAGCTCTGTTCCCGGAGCTGGAACCTACGGAAACACCGCCTCCCAGGGAAACCTGGCCTTGGACTGCCCTATCACAGGGGACTCGCCATGCCTCAAGGAACCCGGGGGCTCTGGGCAGCTCTACCATCGGGACCGGGCTGCCACATCGTCCCCAGAGCCCAGCGGGACCCTTGGGCGGGGCTGTCGCAGCAGCCCCCAGCCACGTCCAGCCAACCGCAGAGAGCAGGAGCTGCGGCTTTTGACAGCTCTAACAGCCCCGTGCGATGCCTTGGGAAGGGGGCCCGGAAAGCCTCACCTTCGGCGCAGAGATGCAGGAGCGTGGGGAACGTGTAGACCAGCTCCGAGCTGATGGCCACAGTCCAGCAGCCTTCCATGTCGCTTGCCGACAGCCCTCAGCTCAGCACTAAGGATGCCCTCCCTGGCTCCTCAACCAACAGTTCTCTGCAAAGTGCCCCTGCTCCTCCACGCGCCAGCGAGGGTCGCCCGGTGCAGCCTCGCTGCCCCTGACCTGACTCCTGGCCACAGAAGGACAGAGCCCCTGAGCAGTGCTCCAGCTGCGCCCAGGCCTTGCAGGGAAGTGCCGGCACTGCTGCCGCCCCAGGAAAGACATCCTTGTGATGCAGCGCCTCGCATTGTGACATCAGCCCGTGTCACTTGCAGCTCTCTTAGGTCACCGGCTGGGCGGCACCCTGGGCAACCTGACCTAGAGCCTGATCTCGCTGTTGGCCGCAGCAGGGGGTTGGAAGTAGGTGAGCTTTGAGGCCCCGCCTTCTGAAAGGCAGCCCCGCGGTCTCCCCAGAGCCTTCTGCTCTCCGCGCTCCACAAGCCCAAATCTCTCAGTCTCTCTCCAAAGGAGACGTTCCCGATGCTGGCCTTTCAACTCACGTTCCCGACGGCCAAGTTACGTGCCCATCGGGTGCTGATGTTGTGGTGCCAATCGATGGGGTCAGCGGGAAGGGCAAAGGCACCAACGTAAGGGATGGGCTCCTTTTACTGCCTGTTGCAAAACACCGCCAGAAAATAAAGCAGTGTCTAAAGCCAAAAGAGAAGCTTCCAGTGAAGGACATAAGCAGGGCAGCGGGCCGAAGCGCTGCTACACGAGCTCTGGGTTTGTGAGGGTCAAAAGCGGTTGGCGAAATGCCAGTGAATGAATCAGCATGCTTCTTTTTTGGAAATGAAGTTCCCAACTGGGTGGTGAAGGAACTTGACAAACATCTTTCCAGGATGCTTAATATTCCATTCTGGACTCCAGAAATAATTTAAGTGATACCAACCTCACCCCGAAATTAGCTAACTGTTCTAGTCCATTCAACAAATGTTGGTGTGGTTGGCAGAACGATACAACACGAAGAATCAAACAGCCACATTGTGCTGTCCCATATGGGACCACAGAAAATGGAAACTGTGGTGGACCATATTTATGGAATATTAAGAGTGCTAAAGCATTGCCCCCGGATGTATTCCTGATCTGCGGGGATCGTGCGTGGAATGGTATTCCTGCGGGTGCTCAGGGTGGGCCATGTTATCTAGGAAGATGAACGCTTGTAGCTCCACAGCATCGAGATATAGCTGAACTGATTACTAATCTTGCATCACCACTGACATCGAATCGACAGAGGCGAGCGCTCCCTTCTGACTGTAACGACCGGGCTGAGCTATGGTCTCTCACTGCTAAAGTCTTTGCTTCACTCCTGTGGCCTGGCTATGCTGCTGGATATGCCCTGAAACAGATCGAGAGACTTGCTTGTTGGGCGGAAAAACAAGCCAGTGTGGCTACGGCCGTCCTCACTGAATTGGTGTTGGACCAATCCAGCCTCCGTCCTGCAGTTCTGCAGAATCGTGCTGCTAAAAGAAAAAGGGGGAACTGTGGAGGGCTGGCTGGAGGAGAAAGAACACTTGCACAGTATCAGGGACATTGCGGCCTTGGGATAGAAACGCTGCAAACCAGGAAACTGCAGATTCAGGCAGTAAGGGGGAGTTAGCAGTGGAAAAGGCGAATTAGCAACTTTTGCATTCTCGCGGTGATAGCTCGCTCACGGGTTCTGTTAGCCAGTAAGCATCTGCTACACGCATCTTAGTTTGTCTTTATGTACTACTGTATCTGCGCAATGAAGTTGGACTTAGCTGCTAACTCGTATCGAGTGGTCTCTAAGTGCCCCCGCATGAGACCTTGTCAAGGACACTGTGGAAGCCCAGGGAGATGGCATCAGTTGCCTTTGGATGACATGAATTACCCTCAAATGCTCAGCTCTAACCCCAAAATTCTTCCTTAAGCACTATGAATTCTTTATCACTGGTTGAGAACTTCAAGTACAACCAATCCACCCCAAAACCCAGCCACCATTCATGAGGGACCACAGTTTTTTCTGATTCATCTCAAAATCCCACTGCCTCTTCTGTGGGTCCCCAAAATCTGTACCAATCCAACCCAAAAATCCCATGAAACCAGGTGAGGTGTGTGGGGCACCACAGCATGTGTGTCACTCCGTTGGGTTCCCTGTGATGTCACCTCCCCTATGGGCATGACGGTTACCACATCAGGACGTGACATCACAGCATCCTAGCCACAAAAGAGGAACTGACAGCAGCTCAGCACCACTCCCTGTCCCCAGTGCAGTCTCGCTGTCCCTAAGCTGCTCCTGCCTCATGGCACCAATGGCGGTGGCCCTCATCCTCGGTGAGTGACAATGGGGACGTGGTGCCACGGGGATTGGTGGCCCTGTGTGGGACCAGGACCGTGTCCCTTGCAGGT
>JANHGO010003334.1:0-27417 GCA_024606505.1 Aquila spilogaster | reverse complement strand
CAACGATAACACAGTTAATCTTCCACAGAGAAATGATAGTAAAAGGAATGGCTTTTAGATTAGCTGTCATTAAAGTGAAACATCTGCCTCTGCAAGTCAAGTGGACTGTCCTTACTTATAAACACAGGAACTCATTAAAGTTACTGGGTTTGTGTGGCTGTGAGCCAGAGCCACATTTCCACCACAATGTAAGTCTGGGAAGCTCAGTGGATTACACTGAAAGTCAGGAAGATGACTTTCCAGGCAATATGTCAGCTTCGAAGATGCATGTGATCAGTCATTGATGGTTTTAGATTCTCCTGGTACCTGGGAGCACATAAGTGACTGAAATTGAAAAAAATAATGAGTATAGTATGAGTTCAAAGAAAAAAACTGTTTTAAAATCAGAAATGTTGTTTAGCTCTGCCTGAGCTCTGAGAAGAGTTTCCACTTGAATATTTAATAGCAACCAATCTTCCATTATTTCTAAACTGTTCTTTGCCTGCTGGACTGCAGCACACAAAGTCAGGAAACTTTACTTGCATAACTGTGTGACAAATATTCTCTCATCTGATATTCTTTTTATATTTCTATTAAAAATGCTAAATACTTTATAAAGCCAAGAATGGCGAGCCATCATTTGTGTAGAAACATAGTCATCTTTCAGAGCTTTCCCTGTTCATTACCAAGTGCACCGTAATGATGTCCTGAAGCGTGTTGCACAGGAGACTGTCAAGAAGCAGATGTTACAATGGAATTTCTTTTCTAACCAACTTCAGCCATCAGCTGCACACATAGAATGAGTGACAAATCTCAAAGCAGTTGGAAACACTTCTGTAATCTTGATAAATTGCAGCTTAACTTTAAAGAAACATGCAGAAGTGATCACTGGATAGCTTCTATCCAGTTTCTTCAGTCTGGAAGTGGAAACAATATCCTGTTAGAAAATGGCGTGTATGTAATGAAATAGTTGCGATTCAGATGAATGGTCCCAGACCCTGATATGAGTGAAGGCAACAGATAAAAATGAGACTTGCCAGCCTGGAGTGGGAGGGAGATGTTTGTTGATAAATATTGATGGATTTCTGGTGCATAGCTGTTGTTGGCAGGGGAGACAGGGCTAAAAAGAAGGCAGCCAAACCTAGCTCCCTAGTGAGAGCAATGCCTCTGATGACTGCTGTGATAGTTTGTTTAACAGAGCAGCAGTCTGGCTAGAGGCAGACTCAAGAGCGGTGATGGTATTAAGACATCTCAGGTGGTCTTCATGGACTCACTAGCACTGAGTGAAGAATCACAATTAGCCTCAGAGTTATATCAAAAGCCAACAATGGTGGCTGGATAATAAAAAATGCTGGGCACTCTGGAAGGAAGGGCTCCTTCCCTAAAACTGTAATGTGCTATTTTTTTTGAAAGATAATGTCTTCTGGCAAAGCGTAACAATAGAGTGGTGGAGGTATGTGAATATGTAGGCATGGGCATGCTTTTGGCCATTAGGTGCAAGAGCTGGGCAGTAGCTGAAAGAAGTAGGTCACCTTTAATCCTGCCTGCTTCCCAGGAGTCCAGGAAATGAGTGTCAGAGTGGGCTGTGTTGAGTGTGAAATTGTGCTAGGCATGCATAATGCAATGACGCTGCTAATCAAACCCCTCTCACTGTGACTAATCAGAAAGATCTGTTTGATATTCCAAGAAATTAGTTGGAAGAGCAAGCCCACAATGGAGAAATAAAGAACAAATCAGAAGCTCAGGCACAGACAGAGATAAGGACTTTGATCACAGTAGTTTAATGTGCACAGAAAGAGGACAAAGAAGATAAAAGAAACAAATAAAAATGCTGATGAGAACAGTTTGGATCTGCAGAGAGAAGCGGCCATTAATCTAGACCATGACTAACAGATAAGAAGTGATATGCCTTCCTGGTGCTTGAAGAAATAGCAGTTTTAGGCTATTCAGGCTGAAAACATTTTTTTTCCTCTGTGTAACTCTATAGCAATCTTTCAGGGGTGAATTTGGTCCCTGTCTTTAAAGAAAAAATGCTATAGGGGCATTGAATGCAGTCCATTCTAAGTGGCAAAATAGAGCATATCACTTAACAAAATAAAGCGTGCCAAAAAGACCCCAAACTTCCTAACTTGGGCCAGTGGATGGAATATTATTCTGGGAAGTAAAACTACATCATCTTCCCTGTTCTTTCCATGACTACCAGGTGATCTGAGGAAGGCTGTTCCCCAGTTTTGTTTTCCTTAACAAAAGAGGCACAAAAAGCTTTGGGTGTAAAAGGAAAGGGAAGAAAACTAAGTATCCTATTCATACATAATGTAAAGAGCTGGATTTTTAAGAGTATCTCAGTTCACTGTGAATTACATACTAAAATTCAGAAAGTTGGAACTGCTTCTCTCAGTAGAGAGGCTGTTAATCCAGTGGCCTATTGTTGTCTTCTCTTTTTGATTTCAAGCTTAGAAAGAAACTTTCCCATAGCATTTTGATGGCAATTAGGAGCAAGAAGTGCTCATCAGTGTCACCAGGATTAGAATCAGAGTAACTTTTCTTGACTTTGAAAGAGAAAGAAACCCATTCTTACCTGTAGTATAGCTGCTTCTGTCCCTCAGAAAACAGAGTATTAGTCAATAGGTTGGAAGTTTCATCTGTGTTGGATCTCATCCTTCATTTTATCTGTGTTGCCTGGGACAGAAGAACACTCTGCTTTGCGTTCGTACCGCCCCACTGCCTTATACTGCTGCTGATTATTGCAATTCCATTAGAAAATAGCACTTCCTTCCATTCAGGAGTGGGGTAGTTGAGTGGTGTAACACAAGATGCTTCACAAACTTAAAAACATTACAAATGTTACTTTCAAGTGACCTTTTTGGCCCACAGAATAAAGCTATTTAGCTGAACAGTATGCATTAAAGCTAATCAAATAAATAGCAAGGAGATACGCCGTTATTTCACAAACTGCAAGCGATTTGAATGTTTTCTTTTACTGTGGCTGGAACCAGTGTGTTAGGGAATTAATTATTCAGTTTAGCTAGATATTCCTCACACAGTGGAGCTTACTTACTTCCACAATAATTGTAAAGAATACTGAACAATGCCATTTGCCTTGTTCTTATTAGCTCTCTTGGTCAGTTTTGTTTCACTCTGATATTATTTACTTCTAGTCTTGCTGTGCCACATTCAGTGCCATGTTCCACTGCACATTTATCATGAGCATCTTGTCCTTCCCTTATTCTTGCAGCCTCACAAACAAACAAGAAAACAGTCAGTCACTGGAAAGTCCCCAGACAGATACATCAGTGTATGCTACAGCCTGATGCCTCTCGCTTGAGTCTTGTTTTCAGTTTCTTCAGTTCAGGATTATTTCGATCAATTTTAAGGCCATAATCTGTGATTTTCCAGGCCTCTTCATAATGCTGCATTTCAAAATTGCATTGTGCAACCTTATGAAAAGTTTTCGCTAAATTTTCACTACCAAAGCCATTCGTGATGCTGCACAGTGCCGTGGATTCATCCAATTGCAGTGCTTCAATATACTGTTTAACTGCTGCTTCTTCCTCTGCCACTGACAGTAGCAGGCGTCCTTTTGAGCAGTGGTCCTGAACTCGTGTTCTAAGACTGTTACAGCCATGCTTCTCGATCACTTTCTCCATATCTTTTAAAGCTTTGTCATATTTTTTCAGGTGCATAAAGCAAGCAGCCCTCTGTCGGAGGTATCTTGGGTTATCTTTGCTTGTCAAGATAGCCAGGGTAAAGTAACCAAGAGCCTTCTTATAGTGATATCCTTTAATCAGAACATTTCCTTCTTGGGCTGCTACCTATGGACATAATGTTAGTTAATAGTAGAAGGGCAGTAGTGGGGCAGTAAATTAACAGCCTGGCCACAGACATGTACGGTAACCTAAGCAATGTTTTTCAGCCTTTTCAACTGTTGAAAGTGCATCTAGTTGGAGAATGTAGAATTGGCATGTTTTCTCTGTGTTCTGATATAGAAACCCTAGATCAATGGGCACCTGCAGTTATCTCTAGGGTTACTGAACCGATCCCTTGTTTCTGCATGTTCTGATAAAACTTGCTCAGAACATTTCTTCTGAAGTTGTTTACATACTTAAAAAATGATACGTGAACTGAAAACGGATTGGACCTAACTAAAACTAGACAGCATTCTCTTCATGAAAGCACATTTCTGCCATCTTCTCTAACAGGTGACTGTAGGGAAATGGTGTCTTCTGGTCAATAGAGTGTTAGCCCCACAAACATCTGCACGTGCTGATAGTGAAGGTTGGTCTCTTCTGACGAGTATCCCAAAGCTACAGGGAACAAATCAACTGGTGGCTTTGCTGATCACCATTAGTGAACTATCTGCCCTTATTTGAAGGGAAAAACAACATGAAAATATAGAAGGCTGAGAGCCACATAATTTTTAGTCTTATAAAGGTCAATAAAGAAAACTCCATTAGACCTATTTGCCTCAAATGGATGTCTCATTATCTCTCTTTATTGGTAATAAACAAAGCTTTTAACATGCTGCAGCAGAGTGAGTATTTAAGTCATAAACAAGACTGCCACCAGCAGCTTAGGTCGTACAGAAGGCTGAGCCAAACAAGCTGAGATGCGAGGCACAGGATAAATGTTTTCATCAGCCTGATTCCATGGGATGTCACACATTTGGGATGCTTGTGGCTACCGAAAATTCAGTTAGCTCAGCCACTGTCTCAGCATCTATGCTTGAGCACTCTCTAAAAGCCACACATGACATGTCGCAGGCCTTTTTCCGGTATGTCTATGTGCCTATGTTTGGCTGCTTAGATCGATCTGCTTGCCGTTTAATGCAAGTTAGGAAAACATGTTCTGGATGAAATAGATAAGTACTGCAGATCAAATCTGAGAACCACGTCTGAGACCAGTGACAGGAAATCATTCAGCCATTCCTAACAGTTTAGGAAGAACTCAATTTTGCTACAAAATGATATAAAATCCTTTAAGTACTCATATTTATTACAGTCTGTCAGCTTTCACATGTAGAAATGGAAATAGGTCTTCTCTTCAAATAGCCTAAATCATTGGTTTTAATAGTTCTGGCCATAAATTTTAAGACAGCATGTCTATGCAAATATATTTAAAAAGCAGCAAATCTAGTTTGTCCTTTCAGGTGTTTTTAAGTCAGCTAGTCAATGCAAGTGATTTGTTAGGGCTGGGATTTGAACAAGGACTCGAGTGGGACTTGCATCTGCATGTCCTGTAACAAGAGAACACTTCTTTTCCTAGAAACTCTTAAGTTCTAGACCACATTGTTCTAAAGAGCACTGTGCAGTTCCTCAAACTTACAGATTTTGAGATCACTTCTGTAGGAGTGAGTTCTGGACATCCCTGGGCAAGGAGCTGGCAATCAGCCATACATGTATCTTCTGACATAGGAAACAAAAGGGCTGAAGCTACACTAGCAGCAAGCAAACTCCCTTCCTCTGACCTTTTGCAGTTTAACAAACCTTTCAGATTCCTATTCCCATGTGGCTTTCCCAGTTGTTTACAGATTCCTTAGCATGGGACCCCTTGCACTATAAATAATGGAAGAATGTTCTTACTTTGTTTTTCATGAAAAAAAAAAAGTAGTACATCAAGAAGCTTTCCTTGCTCCACCCTTTCCTGTGCAGCTCATTAGAGTTATTTCTAGCTTTCCAGACCTGTCTCCAGGATAACGATGATTTATTTCTGGAATACATTTAATCCCCAAGCACTGCTCTGCTAGAGACAGACTATGGGACACCGGGTAAACCCCTGAACTCTTCATTTCAGTCTCCTCATTTGTGAAGTGGAGGTATCAGAAAGAACACCGTCCCCCTGCAGTGTAGTTAGAAGCCATCGCATAGTGAGACCAAAATTGTTTTCTTTACACAAATTCTCTCTAAAAACATTTCTGGCTTTTCTGAGACCTTCCTTTCAAACACAAACTGGAATAACATTATGGGCAGAAGAAAGTACTATCGGAAAGATCCTTTGAGATACTGTGCAGGTAAATTAACCAGTTCCTTCCTCACCCAAGCAAAGCACGTATTTATCCACTTGTCCCAAAATACGTATCAAAAAAACCCAACCATTTCTGTGCTAATCAGCAATAAAAGTAATCATTTTCAGTAAATCTTTGCAGACTATAGAATAGAGAAAGACCCCAGGTTCTTGAGTCCAAATGTTTACTTGATTTGCACAAAAAGCCTGAGATTACAGATTAAAGAAATATATGTCTTATTTGACTTCCACCACAGGTATTGAGTTCCAATCTTGAAATCAATCCAGCCACCTCCATTCTCTAAAGTGGCAGAGAAATCTTTTGTGCTAAATAAGCACCAGTAAGGGGGTTTGTTCCAGTCTTTGTTCCACAGCTGAAAGAAGGAGTCTCCCCCTTTTAAAGGATTCACTAATCGGTGCCATCAGTTGAAACTACAAAAATTCATTTTTTTCAGATTGATAGCATAAGGATCCCTCCTGCACTGTCTCAGAAAGCAGCATGGATGGACTCAGCTGGGAGACCTCTATACAGAAGGAGTGATGTGGCAGCAAGGGAAATTTAGATGTAAAACTTATCTTCGTTTATAGATTCCTCCTTAGGGCCTTCATAGACACATTCTTGATTGTACCTTCATCAACTTTATATAGTGAAAGATTGTAAATTGGCTCTAAAATCTCCAAACTCTTCCCCAGAAGACTGAACTTTCTACATTATTCAGGAGAGAGGGGCTCTTTTCTCTGTAATGGGGTATATCTAGGGACTGGTAAATTAATACTTGTTTACTTATATCCTCCTGCTGTTTTGCTAAAATACATACAAAGCACTCCTCTCTAGATGCATTTAGTATATCAGCATGTTGTTTGTTTTATAACCTGGGAGAAAACATAACAATATAGCTTCTCACCAGGGCACACTCAATCTACAAATTGAATAAAAGGAAGCAAACTGATTCTCAGAACACAGAGCTTCTGGGTAATCAGAATTGCAGATGCATGAGTGAATGTTAAAGCTCCTCACCATCAATCCGACCTTGTCCTGTCTTGTTATTGGAGATGCTTTCTCAGAGCTGAATGCAATTTGGGAGAGAAACTTAAAAAAAACAGTGAAAAATACATACTCAGGGGGACTAGAACAATTTGTTATTGTTATGTTAAACAGTTGTAGCTAAGAAAACCAATAGCAAATCTCTCCAACCTGAAAGACTAGTCATTTTACAACAATGTGAGGATATTTAAAATTCTAAAGATTGCATAGAAGAATAAAAAGGTTTGAAGCATTATATGTGATTGAATCAGAACCTTTAGTTTCATTTTAGAAGGAAAATGAACAAAACATGAATTCCCTTTCTCCAGAAGCCAGCTCTGAGCACCATATAACTCACTCAGAGTATAATATTAACAATGATCTTGTTAAATCTCTAGCTCCTCCTCACATCCCCTGCATTTTAACAGTGGGAATAAACAGGTTGCGTGCTAGAGAGACCAACAATAAATTCCCCCATATGGTAAGAAGTGGTAGTGATGAATTATTAGAGGCTGAAGCAATGAAAGAAGCTGAATACAAACTCTCTAATCTCAGACTGGCTGGAGTGAAGGATGGAGGAAGAACCCACTTTATTTCTCATTCTTCTTGTTAATGGTCTTTCTACATACTTCTGTTTAAGACAACACAAGGAACATCTCTGCAGCCTGATTTTGCTTCCCATTTATTTTCCCCCTGAATCTACAGTTGAGGCATCAAAAAAGGATTGTACCTGAGAGAGATGCTGCTGTTGCTTAGCATCTACGAAGTTCAGGAGAAACTCCAGCTCCCTTTCATCTTTCTTAGCTAGGATGCTGAACGAGTGAGCTGCTGCTGGCACGTTCCTCTTCTTCAGCTGCAGCACAGCCAGTCTTGCACTAGCAAGCTCATCAGTGAGGGAGCGGCCAAATGCCTCCTGAAGGTGAACAAGGGCCTCTTCATACCTTCCTGTTGGTTAACACCAGTACAAGCTATAACCCACTCCATGTGGAGAAAGAGACATCAATAAAACATACTAAAGCAGACTGTCCACAGTTCACACCTAAGAGTATTAATTACTGCACATCCTCCCCCAAATCTTTTGCAAGCTTCTCTTGAAAACTACTATACAACAAACATTTTCTACTGTTGCTATGTAACATTCCCTTTTTATGAGTTTACTAATCATTCATTCACTTATTACGATTAGCTGTGTGAAAGAATTGGTACTTACCATTTGCAATCAAAACATCCGTATAGAAGGTGTGATACTGTGCTTCCTTGCAAATTTTTATTAGCGCTCCTGCAATCACAAGAAGGTCCCTGAGGGTTCTGTCTTCTTTTGAAAAGTCTTTAGTAGCAACAAGCTCAGTTAACACAGTCCTGCCGTGCTGAAGGAGCCACTGAGCGATCAGCTCTTGGGCTTCATGCTTTAAAGACAGGATTGCTGGGATTACCATTCCTGCCTCTGCCTTCAGGGCCAAGATCAAATCTTGCACTGCCTCCTACGTAGAAATGAGACCAAAAATGAAGTGGTAACAATACCCACATATTGTTATTTTTTTTCCTAATATTTCCAGTTCTCAGCTGTCCCACAGGTCAGCTGCACACCTTTGAAAACTCTTATTCCCGTACTGTGGCTTTTCTACTTGCAAAGTTGGTATAAGAACACAGAGATGTGAATGACTGGTTCACAGGCATGCATTAGAATAACAGCCAGGAGAGATGCTTCCTGACTTACAGATTTCAACAAGAGTGCTAGGAGAGAGAGCTAGGAGAAGGAGAGAGAAATTGAATACATAGTAAGGAGTTTATTCTTCTCCTAGGCTGGATTTAATCCTAACTCTTTCCCTCAATTCCTTAGAAAAATATTTCCTGAAAAGTTAAAATCAACTGAACAAAACTATTCAGGATAATTTTTATGGTCTTTTAAATTTTTTTTTCCCTAAAACTGAAATGGCATCTAATTATAACTGTCAGAATCAGTCTATACACCAAAGAAACAAATGCCTTCCATTTTTAATCAACGACTAAGCACGCACCAGTAAAACCTGTTCATTTCTGCAAATTAATTTCTGCTATCTCAAAAAGCGAACTGGTAGGCAAACAGTCAGTATTATCATTGTTCCAGGACAGAGGACTTTTAAGATGGACTATATTATACTTAATGGACAATTAATAATGATAATTTATTTATCAAAACTTCATAAAAAAATTCAAAAAGAATATTGACTTTCCAAATACCCTTCAAAGGTGTATGTGTTGATTGGATAAGGGAGTACGCATTTCTCTCCCTCCACTTCCCTCTGTCCTTAGGTGAATACAGATACAGGAATACTACTAGTTGCAAAAGTTCTAAGAACAGAAGTTAATTGTTCCACTCCAGCAATGAGAATCAGATCTGGCATCGTTGTATCCTTCAGACTTTACATGTAGCTTGTGGTTGGGGAATGAAGATTGATTATTGTGCTGAAGTCCAGACAGCAGCTGCTCTTGCAATCAGACAGCTCCAAGCAGCAATGAAAATTCATCGCTTTACACAGTGACAGCACTGTCTCAGACTGTGCTTGCAGCTTGTGCTGCTAGTCCAGCAATGAGCAGCGTAAATGTACTGTTTAGACCATTTTACACAAAGATGGGTTTTGCCCATTGGCTTGCATTTGACTGTGCTTGGTCCTTTCTTGGTCATAAATTATCTCACACTTTACAGAATGGCTACCAACCTAAAATTTGGAGTCAGTAGTTCAATCCAGTCACATCAGCTTGAGATGCTACGTTTCTTCTAACACAACACTGTGACATGAAGATGTCAGCTCAAATTCAGGGGAGAGTTTGCAGCAATGCAGATCAACGTGTTGTAGTGATGGTGAATAAGATGTATGACTGAGGTTTAGTCTCCCTCTCTCTAGATTTTGGAAAACAACTCAGTAATGTCAAGTGGACTATTTACACAAACAGCCAAAACCAGAGCCATCACTGAGCAAATTCTTTGAGAAACTCCTGATTTCAGTGAGTCTGTGGCAAAGCCTGGGTATCTTACATTAATTTTACACAACCAGAAAATTCACCAGGAAATTAATAGTGATACCTTCTGCTGCTTCAGAGCAAGGTAAATTAATCCTCGCCCGCTGAGAGCATGCACATTGCCAGGGTCCTCCTTTAAGACAGCATTATAATCAAAAATAGCAGTTTTCTTCTGACCGAGGTGCCCGTAACATTGAGCCCTGATAAGGAGGCAGTCTTCAGCGTAGCCCCCTGGAAGAGAGAAATGCAGTCATGCTTACTTGAAAGATCTCAAGCCTACTGATCTAAAATAGGGTGCAATAAAATCCCACTGTGTGCAGATGACTAAGCCCCACCAAAGGGCTTCAAACTGGCTAAGTGAAAATGATGTGGTAGATATACATACTGTGGAAGGTACACATTGTTTTGGCTAAGACAGCGATCCAGATGGGGCTGTCTAATTGACTGCCACACTTAATATGCACTGGAATTTGTGATACTAAAATTATTTTTCTCTGCTTTAAAATACATACTGCCCAAATAAAATATATAGTCAACAATGAAAAGTATGGTCCATTCATCCACTGGATGCAGAGCATAAATCCTTCCCCCATCCACATACCCCTTCCTTTCAAGGAAATTTTGATAGGGATCTAAATTTGCCTAGAGTTGCAATCAATAACTGTGTCGTTCCAATACTGGATGATAAATTATCAGTGCCAGTGTAAATATTTTTTCATTGGGCAAATGCAGCATCTTGCACAGCTGCCTGCAGAGACGAGCCAGCAGACAAGCCCCTAGCAATTATTTTACAGTAATGAGGCTTTTTCTCCCTCCTGATATGCTCGAAAACTTCTGTACCAAAAGTTATTATCAGTCTGGAGCCCTATCAATTGGCTCCCATAAAGACAATGTCTACTTCTTAACAAGCATCTGTTCTAGCAGGAGGGGGGTTGATAAGCTGGAATGTGCAGGCTGTGAAATGGAACCATATCAAAGCAATTAACAGTTTCCTTTTCAATTTTCATAAACCACTCTCTCTTCTTCTCAATGCTACTGTCATAACATTTTCTCTGGGTGAAAGGCAGATTTCCATACAAATATGGCTTTGCTTGGAACATGCCAGAAGCATTTCCATATTAGCCTAATGTGTCTCTTGAGGAAAAGCTGGGATAATGGTCCATGTAAGTGGGTGCATTTACTCTTTTTCATTGGAACCACACAGTCATTGGTATGTTGGATCTGGAAGGCAGGTTATTTGCTTCAGTGATTATATTTCCATGATGTTCATTATGAGGAATGGGAGGTCCCAGGTAAATGTCATTGGTAGGAAGGTTTGTAGAGTATTAGCTGATGTAACAAAGGCTAAACCAGGTCCCTTCTGCCTCGAAACTATTAGCTGAAAATAGCTAAAGCTGAACCTCTTTCAGTAGTCTTTTCAAATAGCTTACTTGCAATTTTTGAGGAAAAGTATGTTTTTAGACAAGAGGATCCAAAAGCCCTGGTTTCTCTTAACATTACCAGCTTTCTGGCTTACTTCAGTTACCTCTGTGCAGTTACTCACTGAAAGTCAACCACCCACTGATCTGATTTCCCATACAGTTAAATCTCCTATACATATCTTTATAATATTACCTGAAGCAATGATGGCAAAAGAAAGATAGGCAATGGCCTCCTTTATGTCAGCATCTTCCCGTTTGTTCTTCAAGATGGTCAGTGCCCTGGAACGGCAGTGAGTTTGCATCAACTTCCGGTCTTCATCTTTGAAAATGTCCATGATTGGCAGGAGGCAGGAGGTATCCCCAATTTTGATCACTTTCTTTAGCAGCTTAACAATGTGAGAGAAAAAGATAGGAGAGATTGGCATGGAAAGATAAATGAAGTAAAGAACTGCTAAAGCTGGAAATATTACTGTCTAGTGAGACAAGCATGTTCTTTCCCAGTGCTTCTCATGTTTTACTGGGGTGCCAGCCATGGTCCAGCCTAAGACCATGAATCTCTTCTGCCTAACTCCTCAGCTGGCCCTTGTGTAAAAGCATGTTGGGAAAAAAAATTACCTCTTATCACCTCTGTGACTGTGGCAGTCATTTCAGTGGATATACTAATCTTGCTTTGGTTACTTTGAGCAGAGTCAGCTCTTTCAGATTGCCCGTCAACTTGTTAAAAAAACAGCTGAACCACAGGATGATTGCTCCTGGAAAAGAACCCTGCCTGACATGATATCCTTGCCTCCATTCACTAGAGTGAAAATCACCAAGCAGTTTTTACTACATTTCTTAAGGAAAAGAATTGAAAGATGTTTCCTGCAGGAAAACAAGTGTGCTTAGCGGGTACTCAGCATTGAAATCTGAGACAGAGAAGCCAGAAACACAAGAACAAAATTATCTTGATGCACCAGACACATCTGACAAGCAGGTGGAACAGAAACATCTTAAAGAGAAATTTTTGGTGACACATTCCATCTAGAAAGGAACCCAGCTTCCAAGGGCTACTTACTGACTCTAGTAAAGTCATGTCATTCATTAATAGTTTTTTCAAAGGCAGCAAATTATATCTCATTTGGGGTATTTTTTCACAGGAATTGGTGACAACAAAACCTGAGGACATTGTGGCTGAAAGTTTATATCGGATTTTTAAAAATGCAATAGTTCCCTCTGATGGTGGGACCTGGTAATTCAACTTAGTAATCCTTGACAGGACAGTCAACATGCAGGAATCTCTTTCATGGTTTCAAGCAAAAGTTGTTAGCCCCGTTCACCATATCATCACTGATCAGTTCCTCGTTCTCTCTGCTAGCCAGGTGCTCCCTACCTGATTGCCATCATACATGAAACCTTTCTTTAATTGCAGGAGTGCGAGTCTTGCCAAGATGGGAGATCTTTGTGGATTTCTGGAGAGTGCTAGTGAGAGCAGCTTGTGAGCTTCATCTACCCAGCCCATCTGGTACAGAGCATCAGCACAAAGGATCCGTGATGCTTCATCAGAAGGATCCAGTTCCATCAGAAGAGAAGCCAGCTGGTAAACACCAAGGGCATCCCTGAAGGGGAAAAAAAAAAAAGAAGAAAGAAAAAAAGAAAGAAAGGAAAAAGACAACTTTCAGGTAAAATGCTAATGACAATAACAAAACCCCTTCATCTCATCTGGAAGCTAGGATACAGTCCAGTATCAAATGGATGATACATTTTACCATATATAGCTCCACAGAAATCTCTGCCACTTAATTCTATAATCATTATCCTTCTTTATGAAAAGATGTTCCAAAGCAGCTGTGGATCTAAAGAAAGGTTAACAACATGTGGTTCATACCTGTGGTTGCAGCTGATACCATTGTGGAAAAGAAAATGTAACAGTGATAGTGGAAAAAAAAAAGCATTGTTTCCACTGAGGAACCGTGTGTTAAAATTTGCATGGACTCAAAAGAACTGTGTTAATGGGTTCCAGAAGCAGTGACCTGTGTCTAAGAGGGCTTGTGTTTACGTCCTGATCTACCAAGTGCAACACTGAGTGAGTTAGCACGTTCTCGTGTGCTTCAGTTATAGCCCTGTGTCCTGGCTGTGAAGTGTGTAAAAATTTTTTTTCTTTTTTTGACAAAAATTGAAGACTTTTCCTGGGGTGGTTTCAGGAAAAAAGAAAAACTTTAAAAATTAATCTCTGAAACTTTAAGATTTAAATAGTAGCACCTCAGTTCTGCCTTGGAAGGACACTTGCTAGGGGCTTGGTTCTTCATGGCTCACTGAATTCTCCAGTTCAGAGCTGAGACAGAAAGGAGCCAGCTAGCACTTAGAAAAACCTTTTATTATGGGTGTACCAATTCCTTTTGAGGAAAAATCTCTGTCATGTTCCATCTAGCATTTGCTCACTCCTAGCAGAGGCCAGTTGGCGTATCACCGATTAGCTTCCCTAGAAAGATGGAGCCGATTTGGCTTCATGGATCTTATCGCATTACAACATAGCGGCAAAAAAAACCATATTGCTGGAATAGGCGCACCTATGAAATTTTATTTCAACCAGTTATGTTAATTAGGAACACCTAAAAAGGGTCTACATCCTATTGTCAGTTATCTGAAGCAAATACACTCCCTGCTACCCAAGCTTAGCTGTGTTTGTTTTTCTGTCCACAGGCTGAACTGCCTCCTGGGTACCTCTTCTTCTGGAGCATCTTCTGTCCCTCTTCCTGGAGAACCTTTAGCAGCAGTCCTCTTTGGTTCCACGGCACATAGGCCTTGATGGTGAAGATGGTTTCTTCTAGTTTTAACTGGCAAGCTGTGATATAATCCAGGGCTGTCAAGTAATGACTGCCACCAGAAATCCGGATAAGCCCACGCCCGCATAAGGCTTTAATACAGCTGTTAGGATGTGGGGAATCATGCTCAATGACATTTTGAAAGTCCTGCAGGGCTTGCTGATGATCATGAGTATGGAGGGCACAGAATCCTCGCAATGCTAGGAGAGTATTGTAATAGGTTTTCTGCTCTGTTGCCAGGAGCTGGTCACAGATTTCCAAGGCAGCTCTGATGTGTCCGTGCAGGAGATGGCAGTCTGCCAGCCGGACGCTGAGCTCACGTTTGGACCCCGGGGAGATTTGCAGGAGGAAAAGGACTGTTTGGATTACAGAAGGGAGCAGTTCAGTACAACGATTGCTTCTGAGTTCCATCCGAGCACGCACAGCCTCCCTGTATGCTGCGAACTTCACTTCCAGGACAGTTCTAGCCTGTTCTTCTATCTTCTCAGTGTCAGGTGGTGAGAAAAGCTCTTCAAAGTGCTTCATTGCCAGGTCAGGGGTTGCTGCAAAGGCGTCTGCTAAATCCTGCATCATTTCCTGCATCCGGCCACCCAAGAAGAAATATGCAGCTGCCCGTTCCAAGAGCAGACCCAGCATTTTCTCATCTCTGAGACTGTTATCTGCTGACAAGCCCTTGAGGGCCTTGCTACAAACTGCCACACACTCCTCAAATTTGCTCTTCTTAAAGAGGTAAGCTGCCTGTGCCCTGCAAACCCAGACATCACCCGGTGCCACTGCAGACAAGAAGGCATAGCAGTTGCCCAGCCAGTGGTCCAAGGAACTGCCATCTGGGCTTTCTTTCTGATACGTTGAGAGAAAATTAGAGAAGGCCTGGATGATCTGTGGCAGGTGTTCTTTTTGCCTTGTACACACGTAGGCCACTGCCTCAGCCTCATGCCTCACAAACACTTGGATATAGTCCGCAACTCCCTTCCTAATCTGTCTCCCCGACAGCACCCATGCCAACGCCCTCAGCAGCAGCAGTTCTACTGAATACTTTGGGTGAGCCTTGAGCAGAACATCGCATTTGCTCACCACCTCTTCTGAGCATCCCCCCCTGAGCAGGGCCTCCAGTTTGTATATTGAGGACAGCACGCTGTCAGGACTTAGGGTAGAGAGAAAGACAGCAGCTATTTCCACTCTGAGCGACGCAATGGCCACGTTCTTGCTCTGGATCCTGGGAATCTGGCTCTTACCCCTGCACCACATCTCCAAGGTGGTTATCACTTTCTCCCACAGCCCTTCCTCCAAGGAGTTCACTTTCTGCAGGGCTGTGGGGGCACTGCAGCTGAAGGCGGCCACATAGAAAGCCGTGGCTGTGGGCAGCTCCTGCTGGGCGAGGTGCTGGTCCCCTTCTCTGCAGAGCAGTGCCGCGAGCCCCTGAGGCGACATTGTCAGCACCTGTATCTTCACCAAGGAGCCTCACATGAGCATCTAGGACAGCCTGTAAAACAGAAAGTCAGCGTGAGGGGCTGCTGAGCACAATTTCTCTGTGCTTCGGACACGCAGCTTCCCTATGGACAGACACAAGCCAAAGGCCTGTGACGAGCTGGGTGCCGTCTTACTGCAGAGCAAAGCCACGAGAAAAAACACGCAACAGAGGTTAACGGTCTGCACCCACACGTTGTTGAGCAGAAAGAGCCGCACGCGCTTCTCCCAGTTATTGCACCACGAGTGAGCGGGAAGGATGAGGCCAAGAGCAGAGCACGGCTCCTCGCGGGGCCCCGGGGGTCTCGCCCTCCCTTCGAGCCCTTCACAGTACCTGCGGCGGCGTTCTGCGGAGCGGCCCCGAGCTCCCGAGGCGAGGTAGGACGGCGGGGCGGGCAGCGGGCAGGCGTTGCCGGGAGACCGCAAACACGGCGGCGGCGGGGCGGGACGGCACGGGGCGGCACGGGACCGGCCCGAGCGCCTTAGAGCCACGGCCCCGTCCTCAGCCTCGTTCTTTGACGTTCACATGGGGAAAAAAACACCTTTATGATTAATAGAGATTTTGTGATATTTTATTAAGAGTTTGGCCGTTACTTTGATTTGATTACTTTCACTTTAATTACCCTAATTAGCTATCAAAATATAATTTAGCACTGCCGTCACATCAGGCCACTGGTGACATTGCCAGGAAAGACTCGAGGGCATAACAAGAAACGGTTCTGAAATAGAAATCCCATTGAAAGGAGCGGAGCTGATGGGGCTGTGGCTCAGTGCTGGGAGCTGCGTGATGTCCGAGGTGCGTGGGTCCGTGCTGCTCTGAAACCCCTCGGTACAGGTGGCAGAACAGCAATGCGGCTCAGAGATCCTGGCGTCTCACAGTTTTTGTGATTCAGCAGCCAATTTGCTGCCCGTCCTATGGGGCAGATATGGCAAGCTGCTTCTAGGATCATTTAAAAAAAATGCAAGAGAAGGAAAAAAAGCATGGATGTGTTTATCTAAACATTCATTAAATATTAAGTTTGCTACACAGTCATTAAATATTAAGTACAATACAATAGCTCCTCATGATGTCTCTGACTAGTGATTAATTTTTAACAGAAGCTGGGTGGGAAGGGATTAAAGGCACCACAAGTGGCTTTGCGAAGCAGGAGATGCACTGACACATTGCAGTAACTCTTTTCAAGGGGAGCTGGCTGAGAAATCTTCTTGTAAGGGTTCTCAGTGCCCGCAGTGCATGTAATGGGTCTTCCCCTGAGGGCTTTTAAATCAGGCAGCTGGGACTGCAGGTGAGAGACCAGAAATATACAAGATGCTGCTTAGAAAATGAACCATCTTTGATGGGAGGAGTGTGATGGGGTGGGGCATTAACAACTTAAAAGAGAGGGGAAAAAATGTGTTTGATTTTCTTGAGTAACATTCTTGAATAGCACTCTTCTCTCTTGGTATGTTGTTTGAAGAGCAGACACCGAATTCTGCTCTCATTTAGCCTGGTGTAAGTAAGCATAGGGTAGGGAGTGAAGATGACTTGTACTAAATTATACAGGCTGGGCAACTGAATGCCCATAGCACTGAAGTCAAGAAGCTCTCTGCTAATGTACTAAGCCGTTAAGCCACCCGATGAAATTTCATCCCTATACATATTTAGTTCCACACCCGCAGTCTGCCAGGAGCATTAGTCTGCTGGTAACTGTTGTCAAACAAAGTTAGGATATTCTCTTGTGGAGGAAATCTGCACTCCCAGCATTGTATCCCCATGACAGCAGCTGCTGCTGTTCCTTTGTCTTAGAGGTCTCAGTTTGGAATCTGCTGTTCTAAACTTTGTTATTGACAGATCTGCTTCCTAACACTGTGTGGTAGAAAAACATACCTCAAACCTTTCTTTCAGGATGTTCAAGTTCTCAGTCAGTCTGCTATATATATTTATTGATTTGTGTAGCCTGCCACTAGGTCAAACCTTTTGGAGTCCTGGATAACAACAGAAATATAACACATCCTGGGAAAACTATAAGGAGATTAAATCAGTGATTGTAAAGAACTTAGAAAAACATGGGTGTAAAGTGGTGTGGGTCGCAGAAGAGGTTTTAGTCTGTATGGTCCAACCCAGTTACTCTGGATCTCAGTGGATTTTGTAAAATGAACTGCTTTACTCAAGCTTCTCAGTAAGGCCATGAAGAAGTGACTATCTTAAATGTTCACTTGACTTTGCAGTGCATCAATATGTATGTTTTAATACAGTAAGCATCCTGTAACTTTCTGTGCCTGCGTACCTTTATGCACTCAGAAAGCCAGCATGATATCCTTCTGCACTGGGCTATTTTCATCTGTTTCCCCCAACAAGAACAACACTGCGGAGTGCTGCAGGGCTCCCTGGCGAAGAGCAGGATTAAGATGCACTTGAACAAGATTATAAGAAAAGAGTTGTCACTCCGTTAGTGAAAGAAATAATCCTTCTGTTTGTATTCTAGAGATTAAAGCAGTAACAGCACAAAACCCCCAAAGGTCACCACACACATGCTTTGCTCTCGGTTATTTTCTGTAATTTAACTGTGGGATTCAGCAGAACCGTTGCATAAATTAGTTAATTCTCCAACTCCTTGCTCTGGTAATAAGATGCATCTGTTTACTCTGCAGACAGATAGGTGTGCTTGAAATTGAACAAAGGCCCTCGAAGGGAATGAAGTGTTTCCAAGGAGTATTAATAGCTTGGAAGTAACGGTGTTTCTTGTCTGCTGAATCCGTGTGTGTTTCTTGAACGCCTGGGAAGGGTTCTGCAAGGCTTCTGTTTTCCTTGTCTACGCCACCATAGGTGCAACGTACATGGCTCTCGGCAGTAATTACCTTTAATAAGCTTGCGTTCAATTGAAAAGCAACTGTCTTAGCTGATGAGAACGAGCCAAACTTTGCATTGTCTGATACTTGAGAAGGAAGAACTCCATTTGGGCATGGTGAGACGCTGCCTGCGGGACCGCTTCCAGAGTGTGCACACCAAGTATACCCCTTAATGAAGTACTGTGTTCCCCTGAGGTTTATGAGACAACATCCACCTGCCCCTCTGATGCCACGTCCTCCGATACAAAGGCTCAAATCTAGAAGTTTATACCTGAAATTTCCTTCGCTGAGCTGTTTCAGTAGCATTCCACAGCTGAACTTTGCAAGTACAAGATTTTCTAGATGGAGACTGCTGAAATCAATGCCAGTTGCACCACATATAGCTGGGGAGCAAGACTAGCATCTAAATAGAAAAATATTTTGGCATACTAGCTTTTCCATCTCTTCCAATGTAGCATTTAGCCAACCTGGCTGGGCCTGACATCTCAACTCACTCAGCACCTCTGTGTGCAGCGAGAAAGCCATGGGACAAGCTGGGGCACACCTGAACACAGTTCTGAATGCCTCAGACAAATGACTGGTGCAGGATGGCCATCATCAGGCTTTGTTTCTGTGGTATGTTGTTTGGCATGTTTGTTTGGGATGTAAGCTTCTCAGGCTAAGGGTAGTGCTGGCATGATGAGTACAGTGGGCTGCATCTCTGCAGGGATCTCCCAGCACTGATAGAATGTGAAGAATAACAAACAGCGAGGTATAAAATAAAGGAGGCTGTTGCAGCATCTTGGTAGATGTCCTGCCAACTCGAATCACGCAGACAGTGGTAACCAGCCCGCTTTTTCTCCTCTGTTAGTATTGAAACCAACTGCTTTTGTTTCCTCTTGTTCCTTCCCTCCTTGACAAGCAAACGTTGATAAGAACACATTGTTATGGGATAAGTTATTTGGCTGCACTAAGTTTCTAAATCATATTGGTTTGAACTAAGTTCATCAACCAGGCATGGAAACATTAATCACCCAGAAAAATAACACACAGTGAAATGACTTTTCAAAATGTCGTTGGTGTAATTATCATCTTGGCCATTACATTAAATGCCACCATTTATAACTGTTACGTTTAAGTATGCAAACAGTAATTAACTTGGTAATGAAATGAGGACCCCTGTGCCTCTCTTCCCTCAGCTAATTTGCATGTTAATTATCATTAGCAACCAGGGAAACAAGTTATAAACAACTTAATTAGCAGCTTAATCATTTTTACAAGAAAACGCGCTGCACTTTGATACATGAGCAAGAATTAGATGAATGGAGGCGGGCGGGCATGCTCCCTGCTGCAGCACAGCTCATGGGCACACATCTGCAGGGTGCACGCTGTGCTCAGCTGCCTGCGCCCTGCTCACGAGGCACTATCCCTGCAGAAGGCTCCATCAGCTTTGGGCAGCAGTTGCTTCTCTCTGCCATGCCTGGTTTGCATGGTGTTTTAGAGCTGGCGTTGGGTGCTTTATCTGGCAGCAGCCGTGCAGTGTGAACCAGCCCTGGGTGGTGTGAAGTTTGGGTTTCTGTGCGTGCACTGAAATCCTCGATGGGTAAATACCCAGATGAGGCTCTCTCTCTGTTGCTTATACAGTGGTTAAAATGTCAGTGTGGGAATTAGTCCCCATTAGTCTGCCAAGAGCACTTCTCATCTGGTCAGGAATCAATCATTTGATGAAAGGCAATAGAAACTTTGTCATAACATGAGGAGACATCGTCTAAGGAGGTTGCGGAATGTCTGTCATCAGAGATTTGGGGAATGGGTCAGATAAACATCTGCAGGGGGTGGTTTGGGTGCTGCGGAGTGTGCTGCAGGAGGGCGGGGTAGGGCAGAGGACTGAAGGCAGTCAGCTTCTGTGATGTGGTTGCACAATGTGATGCGTGACAGGGAGATGTGCATCTGACAGAATCACTGCACGGCTGGTCCGAGGTCGGGCTGCATTCCTTCCTTCCCCGGGAACCAAGGCATTCTCACTGTTATGTTGAGTAAAGACACGTCTGCTTCTATGAAATTAAACTCTAAGGGTGTTAGAACCGTGATGCTGCTGTCCTTACTGGCATTGTAATGCCCGTCCTTCTGCCATGACAAAGCATTACCGGTAGAGGGTACCAGTGCACTATTTCTAGGGATAAAAGTTGTCATCTAGAAACCTTGAATTTCTTATTTTATGCGACTTGCTGGGGCCGGCACAAAAGGACGGAGCTGCTATCTTGGGAGTTCAGCCTGCAGAATTTTCCCCAGGCGGCCGCTTGCAAAATCCTGCTCAGACAGAAGGGAGCAGTTAGTGGTGGGCACCTCCAACTTTTTTTTCCCCCCAGACCAAAAGATTTTGATTTTGGACTCTTGAATTTGTCTGCTGGCTCATCACTGGCCCTTATGAGTTTGGAATAGGTTATAACAATGGGCAGAGCTCTGAATGCCACCAGCTCAGCCAGGCTCTGAGTGCCATGTCGGAGTGCAGAAGTTCAGTGACCTCTGCGGAGCTGAGAGCTGTGTTTCTGGCTCTGGGTGACAGTTCAGGGAGATGTTACGCTGCAGGAGCTGCTTCCTCTCAAACTGGGGCTAGGAATTTAGCCAAACATTTTTCTTCTCAAGAGCTTGTGTAATTTGTAATAATGCAGAACATCTCTGAGAAGTGCCCTACAGAATGCTTTGGTTTTTTGTGCTTGTAACTGTCCTGCCTCCCAAAACCAAAGCACAGCCCTCACCCTCAGCCCAGCCTGGCTCAGGCAATGCCCAGCACATGGGGCACAACAGGTTCACACCAGTGGAGGATTCAGCCCTGGTACATCACATCTCCTCCGCCACCACCCCCAGCATTTCCCTGCGAACAGCACTGCCCTGCAGAATGGCAGCCAGTAAGCAGAGAGCTTCCTGTGCTATGTTCCATAAATTCTTTATCAGCTCATGTAATCAAATAGCAGGGCTGGATGTTGACTTTGTTACGGTACCTGGAGCAAATCTCTATATGTTAATTTAAAGCCATAAAACTACAGCTTAGGGTTTCAGCATCCTAATTGAAACTTCCTCTTCTTGGAGGCATTCATGCTACAGCAGAATAATAATCATCATAAAAAAGCAAGATGCAGATAAAATGAAAGTTCATTGTTTCAAGTAACCCATAAATACCAGGAAAACGCTTGACACCTGATGCCGAAAGGCAGCGATGGTGAAGGATCTCCACTGGACATTCTGCCTTTTACCAGCAGTCCGGTAGAAGCTCCATAAGAAAATCTCATTGTCCGACTGTATCTCTTAGGACCGGAGATAAAGTAGATGGAGTTGGTAGAGATAACCTGGCCCTTTGGTGGGCCTGCTGACTAGGCTGCAAACCAAATGCTGCAGCAGATCAAAGGGAAAACTAAATTACAGATTGATAGATGCCTTTAGTTCATAAGTTATTAAGCACCAGGTAACAGGTTAGATTAATATTGTGCCCGGAGGTTTTTTTTTTTTTATCCTTTTTGCTTCTTTTCTCTCCCTGTCTCTTTCTCTCTCTTTTTTGAATTGGTGAAAACAAAATATTTTTCTAATTAAGTAAATCTACAGTGCTTGCTAATGGGGCCCGTCTGTGTGCTTGTCATAGGGCACAGGGAGAACTGGAATAATGATTTTATTTTTTCATTAAATAGAATTATAGGCAGTTACTCAAAGCAACTGTGAGTCTAATTGAAAGAAAACCATTTCTTCTTAATTTACTTTCACGGTTCTGGATGATAAAAGAGTGTGTTCGCTGGAAGATTAAATAAAAAACACAACATGAAGAAGCTTGAAATACTGTTGCTCATGCACAGGTGGGCAGGAGGAGCACAGTAGTTTTCCTGCCCAGTAAGAGTTTCCTCTTTGCCCCCAGAGGTGCATTCCTCCTCTCTGGCCCTTCCCAAGCTTTGCTTCCAGCTTCCCCCATTCAGGGGCATCCCTTTGTGTCATTCACTCCCAAACCATTTAAATCACCTCCTGCAGGGTCGGACTTCCCCTGCCTGTCTATGGGAGATAAGGCATGTCCAAGGACATGGGCCTGGGCGGGGGGTGCCAAGCTGCCATCCGAGCAGGGCTGGGGCTCTGAGTTCCTATGGGCGCTTCTCAGATGCGTTGCTTTGCTGTGCCTGAGCTGGCTGGCTTTCTGCTATCTGACTAGGGCTGCAGTGGGCAGGTGAGGCTTGACCTATTTTTTTTTCAACCTCCAGTGCCCCAGAAATCTTTAGGTCCTGCACAGGCATGTGAGGGGTTAAAAGAATGGGAACTGATTAATTCCATGGCCAGGGTTCTTATCTGGCCCTGTGCTGCCTCTGAACGGACACATCTGGTCGGGTCACAGCATCAAGCGATGGCTGCAGCACCGAGGCAAGGGTCTGTTTCCACTAACCATTTCTGCTACTTCTTACACTAAGTACTTCCTTAAAAAGGCACAGGATAATGTTTCACTGTGGCTGCTGTTAGATTTACGGGGATCCCATTTGCTCCGACTCTTGGATTCACTCAGCCCAGGACAAGATTAAAACCAACCCTTCAATTTCCTTTTTTTCTTTAGGAAATTAATTGTGGCTTTTCTGCTAATGAAAGTCCAGAGACACTAGCTTATTCGGGCTCTCTGCTGGCTCTGTGCTTGTTTGCTATATCTTCAAGGTGCACCTGAAGGAAACAAGAAGTTAAGGCAGCAAGACTGCTGTTGGCAGTTGACAGTACCTGTGATTTTCAGCTTTTTTGAATGCCTGTGTATTATAGGGAAGCTAAAGCAGGGCTTGGACTTGTCACTTCAGGAACCTGTTTGAATCTTCATCTTTTGTATCAAAATAAAGAACAAGGCAGTTAAACCTTTCAGTGAAACAAAAAGGATTTTGAGCCCATCCAGGGATGTCTGTGATTCTGTGGGCCTGTCACACCAAACATCTGTGCTGTTTTGGTTTCGTATTTATTTCTTAATGTTGCATAATAGCAACTAAAGAAGTCATTTCGGAAGAACAGTGGAAGCTTCTCTTCTGCTCCTACTGAATACTTCTGGAAAATGCTCTTGTAACTAGCTTGACATGAGAAGAGCTTCTTACCAACCATTCTGCTGCTGATGCATGCAAGGGAAGGACCTTTCCTGGTAATACCTCCTGGTTAGCTGTGCCGTGGGACCATTTGGAGCACAGGACAAGATACCTACATTTTCCCATCCGTAGACTTAGTTGAGAATTTTCTGACAAAAAGGGTTTTCACAGGAAAATGTTGGTTCAGCCAAAATTATTTTTCTTTCCTCTCGTTCCCAGCAAACACTAGCTTCTTTGTTTCCTCCTGCTGCTGGAGAACCTGGGCCTCGGGGGTCAGCGGTTCCAGTGCTTCCCCAGCACGGCCGTATCAGCTCCTTCTCTGGAAAATCCAAAGCCTTCCAGGTAGTCTGGAAAGCTGGACACCATGAAATCCCCTTGGAGGCCAGCGAGCTGTGACTCTGGGACTCAACTGAACTCTGCCTTGTGCTGGGTTTGCAGAGGATTTGCCAAAAGAAGTTGTTGAGGTTTTTAGTTTATTTATTTTTAGTCAGTGTCTGCATTGATGGGTTTAGTTAAAGGGAATCCCTGCTCAATGGGCTCTGTTCTTTCTTGAGTCAATGCTCCGGGAGGGAGGGCTGACCAGGCCCTGTATTTACAGTCTATTCCAGGTTTGGAAGCATGCTTCCAGCACAGTTAGGGGAGATGAACAAAAGCAAAGAGAAAACATTGCTGAATCTCTCGTTCATGTTAATGGGAGACTTTTCCCCCTCTGAATGTCCTGCCTGAGTGCTCTGACAAGTAAGCAACATCCTAGGAACTACATGATAAATGTTATTTCAAAGTAAAGATGTTTCCCAAACTCTTTAATATCTTCCTAATCTGAAGTACAATTTTTCTCCTGTATAATCACTATATTAAAATTTAATAGCAAGTATTAATGTAACATATTTAATGGCAACCTGTATATTATTCCGAACTTTGCTGCCTTGCAGAAGAGTGGGAGAAGATGTAACGCGTCCCAGACGTGCAGTGGGTACCAGAAGCCACACGGAGCAATGCTCAGTCCTGGAAGCACGTTGGCAGATTGCAAGCAAATGCTCCAGAGAGCAGATGTCCAGGATTTGTGCTTCTCTTCCTTCCCAGAGCACATAGCTGTGTTCAGCACGGTGGCCATGGTGCTTCCTTCACTTGACCTTTCCTGTTTTTATCCCAGGCCCTTGGAGCAGAAGAGTTTCGTGTGCTGTGTGAAGGAAGTCTGGTAATCTGGCTTTTGCAGTCTTGACATTCTGCAGTATTGAAGCATTGAACAGTAGTATAATTATCAGACAAGAAGCATTAAAACAAGCACTGAGCCCCACAATAATGATAGCTTAAAAATGCAGGTTTATTGTTGAAAGTTACTGCTTTAAACTTTGGATTTTGAAGCTGTGCATTTCTAGTGTTCAAGCTTTTGGTCACAACACGGGAGGTTACTTAGCGTGTAAATACCAGCATGCAAAAGCAGCAGCTCAATGCAGAATGCTGAAACCCTCAACAAAATCTGAGTGGTTGACAAAGCTGTCAAACCTCAGATCCACTTAGAGGCAAGAACACAGGAAACAAACATTTCCGTGCAGGTCTGATGCTGCTGGTGCCCCAGTCCTTTCGCTCAATGGGCTTACGTGAGTGTGTTCCGAGGAGTGAAAAGCAGCAGGAGATGGTTCTTTTACAATGTTTTTTTTAACTAGAATCACCGAGTAAAATATTCTCACCTGGAAAGAAGTCTGTGCTGAGGTGGAGGGAGGGGAAAGAAATTAGAAAAAGAAAATAAAGAAATAGGCAGTGGGTGGCAAAAGGGAGAGAGGTACACAGTGGTGAGTGTGAAGGATGACTTGGAAAGTAGAGGGATGCTATTGAGGAACAGCAGTAGGAAGGAAAAGGGGGGCTGAGGGGAAAAGCAGGAGACATGGTAAGTTAAGTAAATTCACATTTATTTCGGCAAGAATTTGCTTCAAACGCTCTTCCTGCCCTCACTGAGCGTTCGCTGTTTGGACGCCCTCCACCGCGGGCGGAACAAAACGGCTCTGTTGGAGCACCGGTGCGAGGTGACCGCCGGGTCAGCACAGGCGGCCGCGCACACCGAGCTCTGCCACTGCTGCCGCGGCTGCGCCCCATGCCCACAGCTGCTGCAAAATGCTTTACTCCGCTGCAGTCATCTCCCTGCTCCTTGGCCTGTGGGGCAACCAGTTCTGATCCCCAGGGAGCAGCGGTTGTAGGGAGGTTTATTGGCATCGTCTCGATAGTGTTTAAATGCATAATGGACAAGCTAGACCATACAGCTGTAATTCTACCCTGCGCTGCCAGTCAGATGTGTTCGGAAAGAGATGGTCCCTGTTTAAATTAGGCCCTTGAATATCAGTACAAATGAAAGGGTTTTCAGCACCAAGGAGGACAGAATTATTTTTACCCTTAGCTAACCTCACTGTTGCCTGCGCACCAGATAGCAGATATGTTCCAGCTTATTGGGACTACAACCAACCTATTGTTTTGGTCCAGTGCGAGCTGAAGTGAACAATGAGAGACATTGTTGAGGGCCTGTTGCTGAAGGTTTTTAAATGCATGTTATGCTGCGAAGGCACAGGGCATCTGCAGTGTAACTGTCTGGAGATGTTGCTGCACAGTCCCGAGGAGTCTCCTTTACACATAAATCACTCTGTTTTAATGAGGACTTCCAACTTCCATTGCTGTAAGTTTAGGGGCTCCTCTAGCCAAAAGTTGTAAGAGTCCAATGGTAATTATCTGTTATATTTTATCTACTGCACTCCCATCATGATTGTACTGCACTGAAATTGCTGTTTGTGTAGCCCATAGGCAAGGAATGTTAGCAAACAGGACAGCTATGCTTGCATAAACCATATTCTGTTTAAGACTGCCATACTTTTTCTGGGTCAGTCGAGTCCGTCCCTTATAAATAAGTGTAAGATCTTCCTTGCTTCCAAAATATGCTGCATAATGGTATTTAAGAGAAGAGCTGATTCACCTTCTATGTACATTAAAAGAGATTGTTTCATCGATATGCACCATTTGGTCCTTTACGCATGAGATCTGTAATTTTTTAAAGAAAGTTTAGAAATTTAATTTGAAGTTCCTTGCAAAACTGATTTGGCTTTAGCATCCACAGAGAGACTCTTCCAGATGAGTTCTGACTTGCTTTCTGCAGTGGGGGGATACCTTCCCTGCCACGTGAGCTGGAAGGAAAGCTTTGTGTAGGACAGTGTGACTGGACGATGGGCTGGCATGTGAGACGGTCTAACGCTCAGCCAGTGCAAGCCTTGGTGCCTGAAACGCCTTCCAATAGGGAAAATCTCTCTTTTGAACATAAGATCTGACGGCTTTTCAAATATGACTGCTATCCCATATCTCTGGCATTTGCAGTAGTGCCAGAAGTGTGGCAGTTTGCTAGTAGTGCTCAGTCCCCTCGTGAGAGCACTAAAAACAGGGACAAGATTTCAGAATACAACTAGCATTTTATACAGATTTTTGAAATGCAGCTGACTTATTTGAGTTTCCCACTGGCAATCAGGGTCCTCTAGCCAGGATGCTCTGAATCTCTGCAAGGAAACCAGGACCATGTTACCAGAACTTGGTACCTTAGTTTCAGCCATCACTTACTGAAAGAGGAAGAGGTTGAAACGTGGGATGCTTCGTCTTATGTCATTCATCTCTTCTCTCTGCAGTTGCTGCTGAGCCCTGAAGCTCTGGTAAGTAATACAGCCAGTCCACGACAGAATGCAGCTTACAGCTGGATGACATTTTACACACGTTTAGAGTGTCTCACAAGATGTTCTCCAATTAGTCATCATCACTCACAATATGTTTTACATATTACCACACAGTTTACAGTCAGTCAGACT
>JANHGO010003333.1:0-27418 GCA_024606505.1 Aquila spilogaster | reverse complement strand
CTCCTTCAGGACCCTGGGATGCACGCCATCTGGCCCCATAGACTTGTACTCATTCAGTCTAAGGAGGCACTCTCGGATTTCCACCTGTATTCTTTAAAAGCCACTTCCTCTTGTCCTTTCCATCCTATGCGGATTATTCATGACTCCATTTTCATTTCAGCCCGACACTCAAAGCTCTTGATTGATTTCTGGCTTCATTCCTTGTCCCGTAACTCATCGGTGTTGCTTTGGGGCAGACAGAAGTGGTTCTCCAGACTGTTAGGTGATTCAGAAACACATTTATTTCAATGTATATTAGTATTTTACTTTTGGCTTTCAGTTATATTTTCACTTCAACTGTAATCATCCATTGAAAACTGATTTCAGTCCAGTTCATCTTGACAAAAGGAAGGAGGAACACTACAAAATGAGTCAGACTAACCTCAGGGACAGAAACTGTGCACAGGGCTTATTTTCCCCAGTTTGGCATGTGATTTCCCTATAAAATACCCAACTTCAATTTCTTTGTATTATCCTGAGAAATAGCTAGGTGAAATCTACCCCAGGCTTGTGCTCTGCTTCAGCCCCTAATCAATCTTAAAAGCTACTTATTGCTCCATATTTTACCAAGAAAAAGAGATTATGTCTTAATTATTTCCTCACGTGTCTTTGAGGGTTGCAAGAACAAGGCAGACTTCTAGTGAAAATAGTTGGTAAAATAAAAATTGAAACATCAATTTTTACTTCTGTGGTCTTCTAATTGAAGTACTCTGTCCTTTTCAAACTTCGTGTTGTTCACATAGCTTAGGGTTCCTGCATAATCAGCACAAGGAGCAAGACTCTCACCACCTTTGTTGAATGGACCACCTCAGTTCTGAGAAGCAGTGTCTGGAAGCGACCATCTGTCGCATTCTGACTGTTGTAGGAATCCACCTTACAGTAGATACCTAATTTTTAGAATCAGCAGATGAGGAGGTGATCTGAGACAGCCAGCACATCTTCACCAAGGTGTCTGACCCATCTGGTGACCATCTGTGAAGGAGTAGCTGCATCAGTGGACAAAGGAAGGGCAACTGATGCCATCTACCTGGAGTTGTACAAGGCCTTTCACATGGTCCCACACCACATCTTTACCTCCAAATTGGAGAGATGCAGATTTGAAAGCTGGGCTATTTGATTGATAAAGAATTGGTTGGATGGTTGCATCCAGAGGGCTGTGGTCAACAGATTTATGTCCAGGTAGAGACTGGTCACAAGTGATGTCCCCCAGGGGTCCATCTTGGGACCAGTGCTGTCCAACATCTTTATTAATGACATAGATAGTGGGTTCAAGCATACCCTCAAAAATTTGCTGATGACACCAAGCTGAGTGATGCAGTTTACAAAGTAGAAGGAAGGGAAGCCATCCAGAAGGACCTGGAGAGGCTTGAAAAGCGGGCCCATGTGAACCTAATGAAGTTCAACAAGGCCAAGTACATGGTTGGGTCAATCCCCGGTATGTGAACAGGCTGGGAGAAGAACTTGAGAGCAGTCTGTGAAGAAGGACTTGGGGTTCCTACTGGACCAGCTGGACATGAGCCAGCAGTGTGCTCTTACAGCCTGAAAGGCCAACTGTATCTTGGGCTGTATGAAAAGAGGTGTGCCAGCAGGGAGGCAGAGATGATGTCTCCCTCTGCTCTGCCCTTGCGAGGTCCCATCTGCAGTACCGCATCCAGGTCTGGGGCCCCAAGCACAGGAAAGATGTGGAGCTTTTGGAGTGGGTCCAGAAGGTCATGAAGATGATCAAAGGGCTGGAGAAGTCCTCCTATGAGGTCAGGCTGGGAGTTGGTCTTGTTTAGTTTGGAGAAGAGAAGGCTCCAGAGAGACTTCACTGTGGAAATGGCTTTAAACTGTAAAAGGAGAGATTTAAGCTAGATATTAGGAAAAAATTATTTACTCAGAGGGTGGTGAGGCACTGACGCAGGCTGCCTGGAGAAACAGCGGATGCCCCATCCCTGGAGATGTTCAAGGCATCAAGGCCAGGTTGGATGGAGCCCTGGGCAGCCTGATCTAGTAGGGGGCAACCAGCCCATGGCAGGGGGACTGTAACTGAATGATGTTTAAGGTCCCTTCCAACCTAAACCATTCTATGATTCTGTGATTCTATGAAATCTCACCTTAAAGCAATATTTCATAATTTTTTTGCAATAATGGTTTTGCGTGTAAATGATCACATGGAAGATGCTTTTAACCCTCTACCTTGACATTCTCTATAGGGCAACTGGGGAGGCATAGCCCAAAAATTCTGCTAGAAGCATTTTGAATTATTATTGTGACTTTATCATGGTGTTCAGCTATTCCAGATTTACTAACATATGTTGGACTTTAGTGTAACTCCCCCGTCCCCAGCAATGCTATCTGGCTCAGGTGTGTAGAATGGGTCTGTGAATTTGTGAATATGATAAATGTTATCCATTACTGGCAAAATTGTTTTGCGTCTCTCTTTGCAGTTGGTTTCACTACAGAAGTGCTTCCAGAAAAATTGGGCTTTTTATTTATTTCTTTTTCCAATGATTTCTTTATCTTCATAATCACTCTGGCCAGTGCACCTTCCCTTATTTATTTGTTATTAAAATTGTATACAGTGATAATTTCAAAGTTAATCCATTGTCTGCTGCTCTCAGAGATCTGCCCAGGAACATGACCTGTAACGTGCATGAATTCATACAGCTTGGCCAAATGGAGAGCGGAGGTAGCTCCTTACTCTTCACATTCTGCTGTCACAAAGTCTCATAGAAGAAGAATCTCATGCAAAGAATAACCTTCATGGGACACTGGTTGTTGTTAAAGGGCAAAAGCCATGCCAGGTCTGTTGCAGTGACTAAGTGGTGCAGATGATTGATTTTCAATGCCCTTCAGCATTCTCTGTGCTGGTTATATTACCACTGTATTGCTAACCATCCTGTCCTTGTATGAGTGATGTGGAGTCACATGCTATGCTATGGAGTTGTTTCAAAATCCACCAGCCACTGTTTTGCCTTGAAAGTCACTGTACTATGAACGTAAGAATGTATTTGCAATTTCAAAAGCTGCACCGAAGCTCCCCAAAGATATAAAATAATCATGTTTTTCAAATACAGATAACTACCACCCTAGGCTGAAATTCCAGTGATCTGCCATATCAAGGAACAAGAGGGTGGAGAGTAGAAGGAAATCACAATAGTATTTTTGATACATTCAAGATTACAGGTGGCTCTGTACTTGGCTAGAGAAATTGCTTTAAGTGGACAGCTTTAAATTTTACCTTGACCAAATTCTGGAGAGAAATTAAAAAAAAAAAAAAAACTGTTTGGAGGAAAACAGTTATATTTGAGCTATGAATTACTGTGTTTTTACATCACTGAAGGAGATATTCAGTCAGAAATTGGCACCATGATCAGCAGCATGGTAGTCGTCTTTATTCTGTGCAAACCAGTGAGGAACACTACGTGCATTTGTGTCTGTAAATCTTATTCAGGTGTTTCATTACTATCTGTTTCTGAGTAGCAGAAGGGCTGCTGTGTTTTGGAGCTAATAGATGTGTAATGGAAGGTAACTTTTGGTTGGGGTTTTTGTATGTGAAATCTATGTACCGAACACTTACCCTGTGTTTAAATGCTACTTTTGGAATATGACAATATAGCCTATGTTGGAAAAGTACCTACTGAAACCATACCTCTGTGCTCTGCAGACCTACTTCACCCTTGGACTGAATTTTAAGTGATCTTAGAATGAGAGGACAACTCTTCAGAAGACTTTTAATAATCTTTTTGTGATTTGCCTTTGCTTTAGTAATATTTTCTCTGGATTTACACCGGAATCACAGAGTCACAGAATCACAGAACTGTAGGGGTTGGAAGGGACCTCTAGTGATTATCTAGTCAAAGGCAAAGGAAAAACAAGCAGACTGAAAGTCCTTACAGGAGATACGTATAGCAGGAGAATTTTTTCTATTAAGAAGAAGACCTAAGAAATTATGGTCAGTAAAACTGCTGGTTAACCGTGGGTATCTTTATGGCTGTTACAAACATAATGAAGGTATGCATTGCTTTTTCTCTATTGTTTTGCTTGGATTGTGCCCATTTAGTTTTATCCTCAAAGCCAAAAGACACATAAGATCTCTGTTATGGAATGTAAGAACATACGAGGAGTGGCTGAGGGAACTGGAATTGTTTAATCTGGATAAGTGGAGGCTCAAAGGAGGTTATATTGCTCTCTACAACTGCCTGAAAGGAGGTTTAAAGGTAGGGATCAGCCTCTTCTCCCAAATAACAGTGATAGGATGAGAGGTAATGGCCTTAATTTGCACCAGGGGAGGTACAAGTTGGATATTAGGAAATTTTTTTTCTCAGAAAGAGTTGTAATACATTGAAACATGATGCCCGGGGAGGTGGTGGAATCACCATCCTTGGAGGTGCTTAAGGAAAGGGTAGATGTAGTACTTAGGAACATGGTTCAGTGAGCAATATTTGTGGTAGGTGGTGGTTGGACTTGGTGATCTTAGAGGTCTTTTCCAATTGTAATGATTCTGTGATTCTATGACCTTGCATAAAAGCCCATTGATTAACATGTGCATGAAGTCATCCAAGCCACATGTGAGGAATTTCTCTGAAAGAAACCCCAAGTTTTAGGGTGCTGCTCCAGGATCTGTCCAAGGGTTCACCATCTTTATCTTATTTCTACACTGAATTGCCTGTGAGGCACCATGGTGCTCAGCCCATCCTTGAGTTCACTGAAGCATGTGGTGTGCTTTATTGGATTCAAGGCATTCCTGCACCCAAATGAGAAGTTGTATTCCACCCACTTGTTTTCCTAGCCATCTCTTTTCCATGCAGAATTTCTCTCACCTTCCTGGATTTGTTTTCTTGGCATTGCTCTGTGCTGCTGAACAGCTAGTCTGTTCCACCTCAAAATGTGCTACCTTCCACTCTGAGAAAAATCCAGAATCAGAGAGGAGTAATTAATGTGTGCTTAGTGTGAAGCTTTGCTCTCCTCATTTGAGTTTGCAAAGGTCTCTCACACAGCTCTCCTTGAAAATGTCTGAACATATATTGCTCCTTTTTCTCTTCTGGTCCTCCAGCAGCAAGGATTCACACCCCATTCCCGTCACATTTTCTGCCATTCAGTGGGCCCTGTGGTGCTATCTGCATGAGTCCTTCCGCAGGATGACAGAGAGGAGGGGAGGAAAGCTGCTGTGTTGTCCGTCAGATGGAGTTTACTAAATAGGTGTAAATAAGTCTTGCAGAGCCATCCACAAGTTTAAAAGGATCCAGACAGAAATAGCAAGCTGGCAGGGCAGCCTCTGCCCAACAGCATCACCCTGGCCATTGAGTTTCCTTTGTACATTTTTTTCTGCGACGGAAATGAAAGTTGATGGCCATAAAGTTTCAGGAAGTGACCTGCAAGTGAAGGAGCAGGAAAAAAGGACTCTATGAAATTGTACCTTGGTCATGGTCTGGACATCTTTTTTTACTCCAACATTTCCTTTTTACTTTGTGTAAGATGTTCTTATTTGTGTTTGCAGAAGGGCACAGGGGCTCATGTGTCACTCAAGTACTTTGTGCTATATGTTCCATAAATGAATGACAGCAGGCATTTTCAAGTACAGAGACAGCAGCCAGAAATGACTTGATATAAAATCGTCCCTCCACACAGATTTTGGGAGGACATGGAAATCACTCCAGCCATGCACTGAACAGGCGGGACTTCGGTCCATTCTCCCAGACACCCCAAACCCAGGTAATTGCAATCAAAGGGCATGGCTGGGCTCAGCTGTGAGAGGTGTCAAGGGACCGTGTAGTAACGAATATACTGAATACTGAGAGAGGGACACATTTCATGCAACTTGAACCACTGACAACACTTAATTTGTCTAGTTTTAATTTTTCAGTCAGCCCTGAAATTGCTGACACTGTTATACTCCATTTGTATGGACAATGCTCTCAGACATATGGTCTGATTTTTGGGTGGTCCTGTGTGAAGTGAGGAGTTGGACTCCATGATCCATGATCCTTATGGGTCCCTTGCAACCTGGGTTATTCTATGATTCTCTACTCTATTTCATGCCATTCCAACCCAACCCTTTCTATACTCCATACTCCATACTCCATACTCTATGATCCATATTTATATATATTCAAACTGATTCTCTATGTCTCCTCCATAAAGAGTGGAGAAAGAAGAGAAACTCCAATGGCTCACTTAGCATATGTGCATCTGAAATAGGTGGGCTGACTGACACTCCCAGGAAGGGAGCTGGACTTTATGGTTTCAACAACATACAAGTCTTTCAAATTAACTGAGGTGAGAGAAATGCTGTCTACTCAAGAAAGCTCAAAGTGTCTTTTGATAAGCCCTGGAGGCTCAGAATCATCCAGCAAGTGGCATACAAAAATACCTTTTTATCACAGAATCATGAAAATGCAGGGGTTGGAAGGGACCTCAAGAGATCGTTGAGTCCAACCCCCCTGCTAAAGCAGGTACCCTACAGTAGATTGCAAAGGTAGGCATCCAGTCTTGAATATCTCCACAGAAGGAGACTCCTCAACCTCTCTGAGCAACCTGTTCCAGTGCTCCATCACCTTTACTGTAAACAAGTTCTTCACATGTTTGTATAGAACTTCCTATGCTCATGTTTTAGGCCGCTGTTCCTTGTCGTAACACTATGCACTACTGAGAAGAGCCTGACCTCATCCATTTGCCTCCTGCCTCCCTTTAGATATGTATAAACATTTATCATATCCTCCCCCCGGCTTCTTTTCCCCAGACTGAGAAGATTCATGTTACTCAGCCTTTCCTCAACTGGGAGATGCTCCAGGACCTTAATCATCTTAATGGCCCTCTGCTGGACTCCTTCTAGGAAATCTCTGTCTTTTTTGACATGAGGAGCCCAGAACTGAACACAGTATTCTAAATGTGGCCTCACCAGGGCAGAGTAGAGGGGGGGGATCACTTCCCTCAACCTGCTGGCCATGCTTTTTTTAATGCAGCCGTTCTTGTCCACAAGGACATGCTGCTGGCTCTGGCCAACCTGTTGTCCACTAGGATTCTCAGGTCCTTCTCTGCAGAACTTCTCTCCAGCAGGTCATCCTCCAACCTGTACTGATGCATGTGGTTATTCCTCCCCAGGTGCAAGATTCTACACTTTAAACCTCACCAGGTTCCTCCCTGCCTAACTCTCCATTCTCTCCAGGTCTTGTTGAATGGCAGCACAGCCTTCTACTCTGTCAACCGCTCCTCCCAGCTCTGTATCATCAGCAAACTTGCTGAGGATGGACTCTATCCCTTCATCCAGGCCTCTGATGAAGATGTTGAACAAGACTGGATCCAGCACTGACCTCTGGGGAACACCATGAGTTACAGACTGCTTTGTGCCACTGAGTCATGGTACTTGAGTCAAAATTCAGGAGAGATTACAGTCCTCTTAGACCTCACAGTTGACAACCTGATCACTGTCAGAGTGAGTTTGTACTGAACTACATTGTGTCTGGTGCAGCTGGGACTCTAGAGGTTAACAGATACTCTCATTAAAATTCAGTCCTCTAAAGTGAAATATCCTGAAATCTGCTGCATTTCACACCACATGAAAGTGGGTGTAACAGCAATGGAATAAGTTGAAGTTCATTTCTTCTTAAACTGTAGGGCAATTTGCAATGCAGCATGCAATATTTTGGTGTGAAAACATCACCTTCCCTTTCCAAATGCAAACTGGACATGGATTTTAATTTACACTACCGAAGAACCTGGCCCCAGGAGTTACACTGAGTTATGGGGACTATCCAAGAAACACCATGGCCATAACTGTGAAAGAAATGAAAGAAACTGTCAGTCAGTCAGAGTAAAAATGGATTTTGAGCATCCCTTTGCGACATAACTTCTTAGCTCCTGCCAGACTCATGTACGTCTATTTATAATTGCAACTTTCCTCAGTTAATCATGTCAGAAATGGCATTTGTACCCCTGGGAACTGTTTCTGACGCAACGGGTTTTTTTTTTTGAGGAGATTTAATCCCAGAAGAGAATCCCCAACAAAACAGATTATGATGCTGGCAGCACAAAATAAGCTCAGACCTCCCATTAATCGCTGCACAAACCATAGCAAATTCTGAGCTGAATTTAGATATGTAGGAATATTCCTGGTGCTTAAGGGGAATAATACACATAGCTTCAGACATCATGTGAGTAGGTAGATGCTGAACACGGAAGCTACCCACTAGTTGGTGGTAATGCGTGAACAAGAAGTTCCTGTTCGTTTTCTTATTTTCTCCTAAAGAAGCAGCTTATGCAGAAGTAGTAGGGCCAGAAAACTGAGATATGTTAAAAGAAATGATGCTGAAGGAATATTTTATTAATATTTTTCTTTCTTTATTACAAAATACCAAACCAACCCTTCTGTCCTTCCACTGCAGCGTGGCACCCTCCAGGTGCAGAGCTGGGTGTCTCTGTGGTGGTTTTGTTTCAAAAATCGAAACGATTGGAGAAACCTACTGAAATGACAGAATGGTTTCCCAGCCTGAATGCAGACACTCCAGTCATGCAAAGGACCACACGGAGAAGCTGAAATGACTGTTAGACACCTGGAGATTTCAATTTGCTCTTGCTTTGGCCTTCTTCAGTCCTCCTTTGCAGGGAACCAGACTGTTGTGTGAGAAAAAATAATCGAAGCAGTTTTGGTTTACATCTTCTGTTTTCTTTACATCTCTCAGAAGAAAAGAAAAAGAAGAAAAAAAAAACATACAAAAATACAGAAAACCAGTAAAGAATGTAAAAATGTTTGAATTCTACAGTTTTCTTGTTCTATAAGGCAAAACCTTTTTACAGCAAGATGATGAAGACAGAGATGAGCCCTTGGTTACCTACATGCACCCTATGTCCTGCTTCCTCCTTTTAACCAAATACTGGTAGCACCCCCAAGACATGTTTGTTGCTGATCAAATGAGCAAATTGTTTGGGATCATAACATGCTTTCTGCCCTATGGAATGACTGACCTCCCCATTTTACTCCCAGGTCCTGATATCCCTAAGAGTATAAGAGGGGAGATTTAGATTGGATATAAGGAAAATATTCTTTAGGGTAAGAATAGCAAAGCACTGGAACAGGTTGCCCAGAAATGTGGTGGTGCCACATCACTGGAGACATTCTAAGTGAGGCTGGACAGGGCCCTGAGCAACCTGATCTAACTGTAGGTGCCCCTGTTCATTGCAGGGGGCTTGGACCAGATGACATTTAAGAGCCCCTTGCAACTCAAATGATTCTATGATTCTATGATCCCCAAATCCTGCTGTACTCCTGAACATTCTCCTAAGCAGATGACCCTCAGCTGCCACCAAAAATAAGACCGGTTGTAGTCAGGGCATTACCCTCCTCCAAGGATTTCTTCCAAGGATGAGGCTGCAGCGTGGATCTTTTCTTGGGACAAGTGAATTTGAAAGTGGAGACTTTCAAATAACCACTTTGTAACCACTGAGGCAGTGCAAAGACACCTATGTGGTGTCATCAGCAACATACCGCAGCTGCTTTCCTGCTGGTTGTTTTTGACCTTTAACGGCCCCTACCAACTCAAGTGTTGCTATGATTCTGCAAGAAACTGTGCTTCTTCCTTTAATATCTGTCCTGTCTGGTCTGCTGCTCTGGAAACAAATCAGTAGTTTCTTAATAGTTCATCTATCCCCTTTTCTGCTGCATATATCTGAAATCACTTTCAGATTTCAAGTCAGAGGATGATTTGTAACCATTTCATAGTGGTCAGCCTCCCTTGGTTCAATAGATGATTTCCCAGTAACTTCACAACTTAGGGTATGAAAATCTCATGCACTGAATGAATGATACGAGGTTCCTTATTAGAAGATGATATGCAGCTGAAAAGTCCCAGTCTCACAGAATTTAATATTCAACATGCACACCATTTCAGTGAATTCTAACTTCCTCCCTTCCTATAAGACACTGAACGTGGTAGGGGTTATCTCCATCAGTAGACACTTAGAATAATGGAATCATTAAGACTGGAAAAGAACAACTCGTTCTCAACTTGTTCAATGCTGGATTAGGCCCTCAGTGTGGCTCCTTTTCCACTACAAATGAATCCATCTGCTTTGAAGGATACTGCATCCAAATTGCACCTAAAAGACCAGGGCTGGAAAGCCAGCTACAAGCTAAGTTTCTTGACAGCACACATACATCCTTTGGGATTGCTTGGTATCCTCAGTAACTCAAATAATATGACATATGAGGAGGACCAAAAGTGTGCATACAAACTCAGTTCGATGGAAGCACTAATGAACAGTCTCCACCTACCAAAGCCAAGAAAATGGGAAATTATCACTGTGGTAAATTTAAAAACAAGCTCAGTACTCTATCAAAAACAGTTGAGTGTGATTCAGAGCACATGAGGCATTTCCATTGTGCTGAGGTGATTACAAATATGCAGCTCTGCTAGGCAGGCGATACAGGATGTAAATCAGCATTAATAGCTCTGGTCTTTCACAGTTCAGGGCATCAGCTTGCACCAGCTTGGGACTAAAGTGAACAATCCCCACAAATTAACACATGGTTGGATGCCTTTTGTGAAGACTCCTCCTGGGGTACTGTGGGCAGGTGACTCCAGTTTGTCCTGGGGAAATATTGCCAGCAGATCAGACGAAGCAAAGAGCAGCTGGTGTGAAAAACTTGGCTTTGAGAAATGGAAATGAAAATGTGTCCAACAGTTTGGGACTTCACTCCCTGGGCTAGAAAATGAGATTGAAAGAGGAGACACAAATAACCTTTGCGTTAAACTGTCCTTACTGCTGCTGGAAGCCCCTGCTGCTTCCATTAGACAGCCTTAGCTGAGCCTTTGAGCTGTGGAAATATGTTTTTGCAGCAGGAATGGCTTCTTCAGTGCAATATCCCACCTGCCTTGGGGGCTCGGAGCTTGCTTTTGCGATTTTTGCTCTCTTTCTCCACTTTATCTTTATGTAATATGAAGAGGCGCACCTTTCAAAGTGACTCTAAGGAGAGATCTAGAAGAGTGTGGAGGTTTTCACAGTGGGATTTGCTATATGCATTGCTGCCTCCTTCACAACCACCTTTCCATTATAAATTTAGAGGAGCACTGGCAGAGGTTTCCCAGTAAGGTGGTGGATACCCCATCCCTGGAGGTATTCAAGATCAGGCTGAGCAGGGCTCTGAGCAACATGATCTAGCTGGAGGTGTTCCTGTTCATTCTAGGAGAGCTGGACTAGGTAGACTTTAAGGAATCCTTCCAAGTCAAACAATTCTATGATTCTATGATTCTAAGATATGTCATAATTAACAGGTTGCCCAGAGAGGTTGTGAATGTGCCCTCCCTGGAGGTGTTCAAGGCCAGGCTGGATGGGGCTCTGAGCAACCTGGTTTAGTGGGAGGTGTTCCTGCCTACAGCGGGGGGAGTAGAACGAAATGATCTTAAAAATCCCTTCCAACCCAAACTACTCTGTGATTCTGTTCTATAATCATGTGGAGATCTGGGGTTTGCTTGGTAAGAGGAAAAAATCACCTCTGGATACGTAGTTGGACATATCGAATGTGTGTCCATCAGACCCTCCTTCCCTCCCCTTTCACTCAACCTATCTCTTTCACAAGTCTGAGCTCTGAAGCAGCTTAAGTGCCTTTCCCCATGATCTAAGAATCATACTACAAGTGATGTGATTAAGCTGGACCAGATCTATGTGCTATTCCTTGACTATGTTGTGTATTAGGTTAGATATTAGGGAAAGTTTATTCTCAGAAATAGTGCTAATGCAGGCTGCCCAGGGAGGCGCTGTCCATGGAGGTGTTCAAGAAAAGAGTAAATGCGGCACTGAGGGACATGATTCAGTGGGCATAGTGGGGATGGATTGATGGCTGGACTTGATGATCTTAGAGGTCATTTCCAACCATAATGATTCTATGATTTCATGTTAGATGGAAAAGACCATGTAACTCCAGCATGAGTAAATACAAAATATCTGCAGTGGTTGCCTGTCCATCTATGTCTGAAATCCTCATCAAAGTGTTGTAGGAATGACTGGATGCAATTTCATTACTGATCAGCAGCTTTTGAGAAAGTGAACATTTTAGTGGTGATTTAAAGGAAGAAAATATAAAGATAATTTAATGCCTAAGAACAAGGAGTGAGACCATAAGAACACTTGTGATAGGCTATTGGCTGGAAGTGGATTTCCTTGACATCCTTCTGGATTGATTTCAACATTCAACTTCATTGGCTTTTCAATATCTGCATAAAGTTTAGTGTTTCATGAAACAACATTCCATATCCAGAAAAGGAAAACAAAAACAAACTACAGCACACATCAGCATTGACTAAGGTAATGAAATAAGACAGTTTTAGTTTATTGTCTCATAGAATATTTTGAAAATGCGCTTATATAAACACCATCAGCCTTTCCTAAAAAAACCCTCCAATGTGCATAATCTATAATGGAAGAAAAACTGGTATCAATTATGTGCTTGGTAATCCTCTCAAAATATAATAACAACAAGCTTAATGACGTCAGGTCTATCTGCTGTAGTGAAAAGACATTAAAAAGCAATCACAAACAAAAGCAGATCTTTACCTAATGCTCTGTTCACTGGGATATGGGAAGGCAGATTACTGTACTTTAAAGGTTTTGTCAGTGCCAGTAGGGTAAGGAAACATAAACTGGAGTTAGGTTTATTACACGTATTTTGGTTAAATCACTATTGATGCATGAGTCCTGGCCGTCATTAAAAACATTTGTCAACTTAATATTTGCAGAATTGTTACAGGCAAAGGAAAGATCTCACACATTTTTTTCTATGTGGTTGTTCTCAGACTTTTTTATTTCTTCTTCTGAATTTGCAATGTATAGTTAATTAGAAAAAATTTGCATTGTTCTGCTTCTTCTCCCTTATTGAGGAAATCAGTGTTTTCAGCCTGAGGATAAGGAATAGCAAATGCCACATATGCTTGTGCAGTATCTGTGTGCTCTTTGGTTCTAAAAAGAAATAGGATGTATCTAGACTGAAGCTGAAGAGGATATGAAGCCAGTAAGTACAAGCATCTAGTATCAAATACTCAGACATAATAACGATGTAATTCAAAAATTCACAGGAAAGTGGAGTGTTTATTCACAAAAGCAAAAATATTTATAAATTATTTTTTTAATGACATGACAAATGTCGGTGTTAGAAAATAAGGACATTTATATTTGAGTGATGAAATAACTATATCAGCAGGTATAGCTGAGCTGATACAGCTCTTAATTCTCAGCTTTATGGGAAATTCAGTAGTTTTGATGCTTTTTGCCATTGCAACCTGAAAAATAATGCCACATTTGGATTTTTTGCCTCTCATGTGCATTTAAAAAAGCATCATGGTTTTTGGCCAATATCACTAAATTATTTCAACATTTCTTTCTTTGTTTGACATATAATGTTTCATTTTTACTAAATAGAACTTGACATGGAGTTAAAATAATAAGGTGAATATAAAATTAAACATGAACATAAATGCAGAATAAAAGAGAACATAATAAATAAGAATATAATAGAAAATACATCAGAATAAGCAATGTATCCTAAAATATATTTTAAACGGAATATCTCTAAACACTAAAATGCACTGCGTAAAATATTTTTTAAGCTGAACTGAAATCAGTGCATTCTTGAAGAAAACTGAGATTATGATGACTTTGCAAATTGTGATGGAGAAATATTATGCCAAAGCCCTGTAAACATAACTAATATATTTTGAAAAGCGTATGTCAAGAAACAGTTTCGGATGACATGCTTGGGCCACATGGATAACAAGACTATTTCCAGCTAATTTCAGATGGGAAAGCAGATGGGGCTGTTTCTTGCTGTTAGACTTCTGTGGTCACAGTCTCTCAAGGGCTGAACTTGAACATCTGAGTTTTTGTAATTATTACTATTATCACTACTAAAATGACTGTGACTGAATCTGGAACGCTAACTTTTAGCCTACTGTTCCTAGCACTATGGAAAGAATGGGAAGATTTTCTCACTATGAGTAAAGTCTTCCACCCATTACTGTTAGATGCCACATATGAGGTACATTGCTCATTTAGATATGGGGTTCAGTTGCCATTACACTGAAGTCTTGCATGACATAGGGGTTCCCAGGGTGCCCAACACAGACCTGGCAGAGAGACCTTCACTCTCCAGACTGTCACCAGTTGCCAGGTGAGACTTCCGAGGTTGTTTTACGTGGTATTACATTCCTATGTTCAGGCAACTAAATCCTGTATTATGTATTCATGGAATCAGAGAATAGTTGAGTCTGGAAGGGACCTCTGGAGATCACCTAGCTCAAGCCCCTACTCAAGTAGGGTACCCTTGAGCCCATTACCCAGCATTGTGTCTTGGAACATCTCCGGGGAAAGGGCCTCCACAACCTCTCTGGGCAGCTTGTTTGAGAGCTCTGTCACCCTCATAGTAAAAATGTTTTTCCTCATGTTCAGGTGGAACTTTGTGTGTTTCCATTTGTGCCAGTTGCCTCTTGTCCTGTCACTGGGCACCACTGAGAAGAGTCCTCAACCTTTTGACACACCCCCTTTGAATACTTACATGCATTGCTCAGATCCCCCTGAGACTTCTCTTCTCCAGTTTGTACAGGTCCAACTCCCTCAGTCTTTCCTCCCATGAGAGAGGCTCAAGTCCGTTCATCCTTTCAGTAGCCCTCTGCTGCACTCTGTTTATGTTCAAGTCTCTCTTGTACTGGGTATCCCAGAATGGCAGAGAGGACTCCACATGAGATCTCGCCAGGGCGGATTAGAAGGGGAGGATCACCTCCCTTGACCTGCTCTTCCTAATACCCCTTGGGATACCACTGGCCTTCTTGGCCACAAAGGCACACTGCTGGCTCATGGCCAACCTGTTGTCTACCAGGACACACGGGTCCTTCTCTGCAGAGCTCCTTTCCAGCAGATCATTCCCCATCTTATAAAGGTGCATGCAGTTATTCCTCCCCAGATTCAGGGGGGGGGAATAGCTTTGTTTTGTTTAATTTCAAGAGGTTTCTCTCTGGCCATCTCTCCAACCTGCCGAGATCCTTCCGAATGTCAGCAATGGACTCTGGAATATCACCTGCTCCTCCTAGTTTTGTATCCTCTACCAGCTTGTCAAGGAGGCATTCTATCCCTTCCTCCAAATCATTGATAAATAAATTAACAGGATTAGACCAAGTGTTGACCCCTGGGGGACACTTTTAGCTACAGGGCTCCAACTAGACTCTGTGCCAACATCAATGTAGATCTCTATATGAGTCAAGTATCAAGGCTCCTGAGAGCCAGTGGGGAGTTTGTGGAAGTTAGTCTGTGACCCCAGCTAATACAGACATTTATTTTAAGAACAATTTATTCCTGAACTCCACTGGATAGCATGGAGTGACTTGCTCACATGGAACTACATAAGTATCTGACACTGATATGCAGGGAGACAAGTTGCACTCTGCTGTTTGCTGGAGTGCTGATGAGCTGCTTATCTGAATCTGGAACCACAGAGAGCTCAGCCATAAGTGGCTCCACAGCAGTAAACATATGACCTCTTGGGATGGTCTCTTTTACATAAAAGTCACTATGCAAAACACTAATCCTTGGACAACTAGAACTGATAGCCACCTGGAAGATATCAGGCCATCAGAAGTTGCTTTTTGTTACATCCTTGATTAGCCTTGAGACTTGCAGAGATGCATCATTCTTTGGGGAACAGACTGGAGAGTGTTGCAGAAGAGTCTATGTTTCTTTGCCCACTGCTGCAGATATCACAATTTATGACCCTGCTGGAAGTTACACCAATTCAAAATCATCTAGCTGCACTTAAACGTAGACTGGCAGGTAACTAAAGCTTTGGATACATTTCAGTAATGATTCTTTACCTTGATTGTCATTTTTAGTGCCATTCCACTGTAACTGTCCATCTGTTTAATCTGACTGTCAATCCCACTTCTCCCTCCTAGTACTGTTTCCATCAGCTTGCCAGTTTCAATGAGACTGAAAGAATGACTCAGAGTTCCAAGAATTTGTTCTTAGAAATGTACTGGAACAGAAAGAATACATATGTAAGCCTACGGGGGGCAGAGTGTCGTCTTGAAAATCAGAATTGACCGGGTGGCATGTTCTTCAGTGCTTGAGCATGGTGATGACATTGAGGAATCGCTGCCTCTTCTGCTGTAATGAGGGGACATTAGAAGACTTAGAGATGGTTTGGATGGCTGATCAGGTGCTCCCAGGAAAAAGTGGAGGAATCTGGGGTGTTTCAGAGATGTAGGGGGTTGCAGGTATTCTCTGAGAAGTGGATGTATTGCCAGGCTTGGGGTTTGGAGAGGACCTGCATGTGTCTCAGTAGGTGGAGATAATTCGGTACATTGGAGGAAAACTGAGACTATTGTGGTAGGCTTGTTTACAAAACATAGTGCACACAATTCTGTAGGAAATTTATCTCCATTAAATTCTGCAGCTTACAAATGTTATTCGGGAGGCTTATAATCAAAAATATTCATTTCTTCCTTTTCAGAACTGTTCAGTCCTGAAAAGGTGACTGTTACATCCTGGTCCAACGGTCTGTCCACTTTGATTTTCATTTTGTGTTCGTGTGCTAATGTGAGTGTTTTCCTAATCAATGCTGATAGATTCCTCTCTAATTAGTATTGATGAGTTGGATCAAGAATAGTTTGGGCCACCAGTAACATTTTACTATGTCTGAGTCTTTGAGGAGAAAAAGGTAGGAGAACAGAAATCATCCTGGAAGGGTCATAACAGAATGAAGAACCTCAGATGGACGCTTGTTTCCATTAATGAAGGAGAATTGTTCCACAGCCATTATGTAAAGATAGAGAAAATACATTAAGAAACCAGGGATGCTGAGGTAGACAGGAGTCATAAGGCTGGGTGAATTTGCACAACTGAGATAGGATATTAGGAAAAGCTTCTTCTCTGAATGAGTGGTCAGGCACTGGAACAGGCTGCCCAGGAAGTCACTGTCCCTGGATGTGTTCAAGAAACATGTTGATGTGGTACTTAGGGACATGGTTTAGTGGGCGTGGTGGTGATACATTGGTGATTGGACTAGAAGGCCTTAGAGGTGTTTTCCAGCCTTAATGATTCTATGAGTCTATGATTCTGTGATTCATGTCAATATGTCTCAGCCTCACCATAGCAAAGGGGTAGTAAAATAGCACTGAGTTTCCCTGTTGGCTTCACAAAGAGAAGATCTGGCAACGTGTCATCTACAGAATAGATCTGTTCAAATGGAACCACTCTGACAAATAGTATCCTTTTTAAAATTTAAATTATTCTCTCCTCCCTGAGCAATAATACCAGTTACAGAGCCAAATTCATAGCTGTGCTTTCCCTTTGTTTCTTTTGTTTATTTAATTTGATTTAATTTAATCAACCATTTGTTTTTGAGGCTGCCTGTATAAATCTGCTTACATGTGCTGAGCGCTACTGTGGAAATAGAAATCTGTTGTTCTTGTTGTCTGTTTATTATTCCTAATTTGCACTTCTTCTAATGAAGTGTATGATCCAGAGTTAAGAAGATGCTATCTTGTGTTTGTTTTAAATAGACCATCCAGTCTTCTCTGAGCAACCTGATCTAGCTATAGATGTTTCTGTTCATTGCAGGGGAGTTCAACTAGATGACCTTTAAAGGCCTCTTCCAACTCAAATGATTCTATTCTTCTATGATTCTTCTTGAATAAATATCAATTAAAAATTAATGGAAGAATTCGGGATTTGCAATGATAGGAAGTGAGGCTATTCCCATGACCTAAGGCAATGCATTCCCCAGGGAAAAAAGGAAGTAGGAGGGAGGAGTTCCTGCCCGTGGTTAGGAGTTGAACCACATTCCTGGCAGTCAGAATATCTCTTTAGAGGTATTTGGTTATGGCACCATAGGGAAGATAGAGGCAGCTCAAAGTGTCTCAGTACAGTAAGCAAAACCAAGGTTTGTTATTCTGAATGATGATGAAGGAAGGGCTGAAGAGAGGCTTCCAAGGGAAGAAATATGGTTGAAAGAAAGACAACAGTAGAGAGTTGAAGGGAGAGCCCTGAATGTCTATGCTTATCTCTACTGTTTGGAATGATCAGAAGTGGGAGCACAAAAGACACTGCATAGAGAAGCTAAAAGGTGAGGATCTTTGGCCAACCTACTAGATGCTCACTCAGCAACAGCCACAGTTGTTTTCCATGGTTCTGTCAAAGGAAAAAAAGTGCATGCATTGACCACCTATCAGTCATAGGTCATTTCTATTTGAGGCCTCAGGATGGTTGAGACACAGAAGCAGGACACTGCTGGAAGTGAGCAGGCTGCTGGCTGGGCTGCTGGGTGATGTGAGGTGAGAGTCAGCAGAATGACTCTCTTATTCAATATGTAAGTTGACAGGTCTGAGAACCTGGAGTGCTCCCCAGCCACAGTCTGAACGGGATCTGCCAGCTGGTCCAAAGTGAAAAATGAGGTATGTGTGCCTGGATATCAATGAAATGAGTGGGACTTATCAGAAACTCAAAGGTCATAGCTTGTCACTTACCAAAATATGAGATGAGAATGTCTTGTGAGTACTGTGACAAAAACTTTCTGGCACCAAAAAGAGGACAAAAGTCCTCTTTAAATTTTGAAAGGTGTACCAACAGATCAAGCGTATTGTTATCAAATAAGGCTGGGATGTGCTCAGATGGTGAATAGTGACTAGTCAAAAATGTAGTTGACAAAAATTGCATGTAATATGCAGATAGGTGAGCTAATGATTAAACCAGATCTGATTAAATTGATAGTTAGAATGGAAAACTTTACATTAGTAATGAATACGTTCCTTATCATATGAGAAAAGTAAGAATTTATACATCACTTACTTACTATTTTTGGATGATTTTTAAAAAGTCACAACACTTGAAACAGTCCCAAGTCCTGTTTCAGGAATGTGAATGAAATATTTCTTCTTCCTAAAGAAGGAACATGCAGTACTTAGCATTTCCAATTGCAGTTTATTTTTGTCTAATTTATTTTCAACAGCTTTCCCCTCATTTCAAGTGCTCTGAGAAGAGTTAAAGATAATACATCCCACTAGAGACAAGGGATAAGACAACATCAGCAAAAAAGATGTGTACATTGAAGCAATCCTCTTAGTGAGCTGAGATTTCAGACAGTGAAACACGAACAGAAGTTGGGAGACTCCAGATGCATGAGGTGTAGTCTTCTTGGTATTGAGATGTGACTGGTTTGTGGTAGCTAAAAAAGAAATTATATTTCAGTGTCACCAAACAGATACAGAAACTGAAGCCCCACTAATAAGTTAATGGTCCAGTAGCTCCAGACAAATCTTTTTTCATTTAGGGTATTTTTTTTGGTTTTGTCTGTTTAAAAGGAAAACATATTTTAAAAGAGAGACAAAAATAAGAACAATATTTCCCATTTCTCTGATATATATTTTTTTTAATTAAAAATGAAAAGGAATAAGAAGTTTTCACAAAGTATTAACAGATTAATCCCATGTCCAGATAGGCTTTGGCTAAAAGGTGTGGTTTTGGATCTTGGCCATGGAGATAGTTGAGACTTTCTGTTAAGCAGCAATCTCCTTGGTTTTAGGACTTCTATTATTTCTTTTTTTTTTAAATAATAGGCTTGGAGCTGATCCTTGTATCTCATCTTAGAGCTTCTTTGTTTTCTTGTGGCTTCGTCTGTCTAGGTGTGTTATCTTTTGTTAGCAGATGGTTTTCTGGAAATCCTTAAGAAATGGAAAGCATCATTCTTTTGATATTTTCCTGTTCCTCCTGGAGGACTGCTAACACTCTGCAGCTGATTATGATAAATGTTACTGGAATAGATAATTTAACTGTTACGTTTGCATGTTGTCAACTGCTAACAGCTTGATATCTAACAGTTTGGCCTACTTGTTGTAAAGGTATGATGCTGTGTGTGTAGCATTTATAACTATTCCAGGATTGGAGAACCAGGCAGATGTTCTTGCTTCAGCTACAGGAGGTGTCACACTGATATGCATTCATTCTGATAGGGGATTTCAACCACCCAGATATCTGCTGAGAAAGCAACACAGTGAGATGTAAGCAATTCAGGAGACTCCTGGAGCCTGTTGAGGATAACTTCTTGGACCAGGTATTGGAAAGACCAGCCAGTGGCCAAGCGTTATTGGATCTCGTGCTCACCAATGCTGAGGTGATCATTAAAGAGGTTAAGATTGGAGGCAGTCTGGGCTGTAGTGACTATGCTCTCATCAAATTATCGTAGAATCATAGTATCATTAAGGTTGGAAAAGATCACTAAGATTATCAAGTCCAACTGTCAACATGTCATTACCATGTCCCTCAGTGTCAGGGATATGGGCCTGGAAAAGAGTGGAGTCAGGACCCTGAGCAAACTTTTGTCTGTTGAAGAAATTATTGGATGAGATCCCCTGAGAAACTGTCCTTATGGACATAGGAATGAAAAAGAGCTGGCAGCACTTTAGGGACAGCTTTCTGAGACCACAAGAACTCTACATCCCCCTGCATAAGAAATCAAGCAGAGAAGGCAAGAAACTGGTATGACTGAGCAAGTGCCTGCTGGTCAAACTGAGGGATAAGAAGTACACATACAGGCAATGGAAGCAGGGATGAGTGGCCTGGGAAGAATACAAGGATGTTGTCTGGACATGCAGAAATGGAATCAGGAAAGCCAAGGCATAGATGGAACTAAACTTGATGAGGGATGTGAAAAATAACTGGGGATTCTATAGGTACAATGGTCAGAAGAGACAGGCAAAGGAGAGTATAACCCCTTTGACAAATGAGAAGGCAGAACTGGCTACAGCAGACGTGGAGAATGCTGAGGTGCTCAGCAAGTTCTTTGACTCAGTCTTCACTGGTAGACAGACTTCTCACGCCTCTTATGTCCCTGAAACTCTAGGCAGGGGTCGGGGGAGTGAAATCACTCCTAGTATGAGAGTGGAGAAAGTCTGAGACTGACTCACGTGGCTGAATGTGCATAAGGGAACAGACAAGATGCATCCTAGGGTTCTGAAGGAGCAGGTTAATGTGGTTACCAAGCTACTTTCCATTATATTTGAAAAACTGTGGCTATCAGGTGAAGTCCCCAGTGACTGGAAAAAGGGAAATATCACTCCTACTTTCAAGAAATGGAAAAAGGAAGACTTGCGGAACTATGGGCTGCTGGGCCTCATGTCTGTGCCTGGGCAGATCATAGAGCAGGTCCTCCTGGAAGACAGGTTAAGGCACATGTGAGATGAGGATGTGATCTGAGACAGACACCATGGCTTCACAAAGGGCAAATCATGCCTGACCCATCTGGTGGTTTTCTGTGATGGAGTAACTGCATCAGTGGGCAAAGAGAAGGCAACCGATGTCATCTTGTGCAAGGCCTTTGACATGGTCCCACACCACATTCTTCTCTCTAAGTTGGAGAAATATGACTTTGAAAGTTGGACTGGTTTGTGGATAAGGAGTTGAATGCATGGCCACAGTCACAGGGTTGTGGTCAAAGGCTCTATGTCCAAGTGGAGCCTGGTGACAACTGGTGTACACCAGAAATCTGTGTTGGGACAGGTGCTTTTCAACATCTTTATCAATGATATAGACAGTGGGATTGAGAGAATCCTCAGCAAGTTTGCTGATGACATCAAGCTGAGTGGTGCAACTAACACAATAAAAGGAAGGAATGCCATCCAGAGGGACCTGGACAAGCTTAAAAAGTGGACTCATGAACCTAGTGAGGTTCAACAAGGCCAAGTGCAAGGTGTTGCACTTGGGTTGGGACAATTCCAGTTATGAGTACAGAATGGGAGAGGAACTCATTGAGATCAGTGCTGTAGAGAAGGATTTGGGGATTCAGGTGAACAAAAAGCTTGACATGAGCCAGCAGTGTGCTCTTGCAGCCTGGAAGGACAACAGCATCCTGATCTGCATCAAAAGGGAGGCGGCCAGCAGGGAGAGAGAAGGAATTGTCCCCCTCAGCTCTGCCCTTGTGGGGACCCATCTGGAGTACTCTATTCAGGCCTGGGGTCCCCAGCTAAGAAAAGATGTGGAGCTGTCGGAGCAAGTCCAGGGCAGGGCCACGAAGATGATCAGGGGGCTGGAGTACCTCTTCTGTGAAGACAGGCTGAGGGAATTGGGCTTATTTAGCTTAAAGGAGGCTCTGGGGAGACTTCATTACAGCCTTCCAGTACTTGAGAGGAGTTAATAAGCAGTAGGGAGAAAGACTTTTTACACAATCTGACAGGGATAGGACAAGGGGCTTTAAACTAAAAGAGGGGAGAATTAAGTTAGATGCTAGGAGGAAATTCTTTACTCAGAGGGAGATGAGGCACAGGCACAGGTTGCCCAGAGAAGTTGCAGATGCCCCATCCCTGGAGGCATTCATGGCCAGGTTGGATATAGCCCTGGGCAGCCTGATCTGGTGGATGGCAACCCTACTGATTCTTTTATTCGATGATTATACATGACTGAAAGAGTGATGACACAAAAGCCCTCTCCATAAAGGAAGCTTTTAAATACTCATTCTCTCAAAATCCTCTGCAAGGAGCAAAGGCTGCTTATTCACAGTGCTTCTCTGAGATATTTGAAAAGATGCAGCATCTTCTTATTCTTCAAAGATTCCACAAGCAAAGAACACAGAATTGAGGGTTAATGGTGGGGTGACAACTTCTGTGTTCCCTCAGCATGACTAATAGCTACATACAAGGATTTGTCAAGACAGCTCAAATATGCCAAGGTTAAGGGCGGTGGAATTGCTGTTACTAGAGCACCTGATCTTCCTACCCTGTCCTGGGTGCTTCATACTGTATTACACAAAGGAGTCAATGGTAAAACAATGAATAATCCAATAGGGTGGCCATGTCTCAGTTTATTTGATATTGACAATATATGTACTAAACACAGGTGGTTTTACGTTCTGTTATGAACAAATCAGGTCTACATGCTTCACACTTACATATACAACACTGCTGCCTAAACAAGATTAGTCATCTGAATCCTCCTCATAAGCAAGGTTTATCTTCCATGGACTGCAGAGGGAGATAGACATTTGGGCTCCAAAATTAGAACGAAAATTAAGGAACATTGTGTTATGTTTCCGTGTGCACTAAGTGTCTAAATGCTGGATTGTCACCTTGAATTGTTGTCTAAACACTGTGCCTACTCCACTTTAGATACTATAGGGTGTGTGAGACACCTCCATGTGGCTAGTGAATATGATGTAGGGTTACAGAAGACTTTGGGAGAGGCAGCCAGTAACTGGGGAGATGATTTATGGTGTCTAAAAGTACACAGGACATTTAAGCTTATTTGTGTCCATCCTAATTTAAATTCTACATGGAAGAACATTTATTTGGGGCCCTTACAAACTCTCAAAAATGCATCCTGTCACATTCTCTGTGTGTAACATGTAGACAATCATAGCCTTTAAGTCAGCAACCTCTGCTTTTTAGAAGTAATGGAAAATGCTTAACTTGACATGTGGAATGGAACAAAGTCAGTAATCAACAGGTTTTCAGCTGTGGAAGACACATTCATGCATAATGTATTTCATCAGTAAGCTTGTAAAAGTCCCTCCAGATCAAGGGGTAAGCAAGTCTGTGCCCACATTGCCCCACAGAGACCTTGTCTTGACCCAGGAGCTTGTGCCAAACAATCTTCAGTGATGAGATGATAGTCTCCTTTCAGGTGATCAGAGTGCTAAAAACACAACACCCTACCTCTATACCAGAGTATTCTTCGCAAAGTGACTCATGACAAAACTCTTAAATCACCATTATCTAAAGAACATGGCGCATTCTAAGTCTTGGAAAGTTCTAGAAAACCGTTATATTTCTCATGATTGTGTTGTATTTTAGGCAGAAATTTATGTTCACCAGATTTTGCTAGTGATCTGTTCAAGATCTTCACGCAGTTAGGCTGTTTTTTCTTTCTAGATTATCTGCTACAAAAATAAAATAAAATAAAATTAAAAAATAATGGGCACATAAAAAGTGAATTAAATGGAATCAGGAAACAGGATATCTCACAGGAGTCATGCTGTCAACTCTTATTATTTTTGGCCATACAGTTTGGCTGGAGAGGGATTGTTTCATTCTGATTTCAGCACAGAATGCCATTCACATGAATGAGAACACACTGTAAAATAGTTCAGATCTTACCTCTGAATGGTTTTGAGGCTCTGCAGAAATGCTCATTAGCAGTTGTACTCTTGACTTATCTCTATATGAGCCATGTACTGACACATCTGGGCTCAACTTTTCAGGCATTACTCATGGTATCAGTGGCTTGAGAGAGAAGCTCACACTGAAAACATGTACCACTGGGTAGTGTGGAGTTGACAGCCTACAGACCCTGGGTTTACTTCCAGATAAGTGATGCGAACCATTGAGAACTTGTCCTGTTGCTGTGCTACAAAAATATTCTTTTGAATCTCAAATGGCATCCTGCCCTGAACCCAGAGCCAAATGCTACTAGGATTATATTGAAGTTCAGAAGTCAGGCACCCCTTTAAAAAGCTCAGTGGGAGGCAAAAGAGTCAGAAGCTGTTGTTAATCCAGGTCACCAGACACTTCTACTGTGGGAGACCATACAAAAAACCTACGGCGAACATCTTATGGTCCTTACTCAGGTCCAGCTGTGTGAAGGATGAGCCTTGCTCCAACACCATGGCCAGTCGTGTCCCTTCAAGGCTTTGACCAAGAGCCTGCCCTGGACATAGAATCACAGAATCAGTAAGGCTAGAAAAATCCTTTAAGATCATCAAATCCAGTCGTCAACCCATCACCACCATGCCCACTAAAACATGTACCTCTATGCCACATCTACACATTTCTTGGAAGTCTCCAGGGGTGGTGACTCCACCTCTTCTCTGGGCAACCTGTCCCAGTTCCTGACCACTGTTTCAGAGAAGAATTTATTCCTAATATCCAACCTGAATCTCCCCTGGTGCAACTTGAGGCCATTACCTCTCATCATATTCACTAGTAAATAAATCATCCTCAAGTTTAGAGCACAAACCTATGAGCAGGGAGCATTTCTCATGCTGGTAAGAAATCGAAGGTCCAAAGTCTCTCTGTCACAGAACTGTATTTACCTTTAAAAAAGTTTGACACCCAATTTCCCAGCACCAGAAGCTGCCATTATCCTGTGTTTAACTTTGATCTCTTCTGGTGGCTTCATTTTCTCCTTCCCCAAGCCTGCATTGTCCTGTACCTCTCCCCCTCCATTCCTTTCCAGAGACTTGTGATAACCATTGCCTAGGTAACAGCATTTTGCCTGGTGTGTTTTACTGACTGCAGTGCATGTGGGGGCGTGTGCTGTGCCTGCATTCCCAGTAGGATAAGAACTGGAGAGTTGAATACTGTGTGTGGGAGAGAAACTTCTTACGTTGCTTCTGACACCAGCAGAGGCAAGAGGGTCAGCTTCTTGTATCCCTATATAGCAGCTTGTAGGTGCTGCCATGGTGGCTAATGTAGGGCTTAATGATTTGTTGAGGTACTGGTTAGGGGGTCAGTGACTTGGCAGACTTTCTGCTGGCATGTTTGCTCAGGACATCATTAAGTGGGAAGTACCTGCACCTGGCTAAAGGTTTGGCCCTGTCTAAGCCAGCTTTGTGGGGAAGCTGATTGACTCTTCCATCATACCTTGGGCTTCCTGTGGAACAAGGTCAAAATCTGGAAGAAAAAAAAAAACTTGCCACAAGGGCTATCTACCAACAAAGATCAAGAGAGGGAGGATCAGCAATCTGGCAAATTAATCTGGCTCTTCTCTTTAAACACTTGAAACATTTTTGTGCAGCAAAAAGGGTTAATATAGACCCAAGGAAAGTTAGAAAGTTTGTATGTCTCATGAAACTTCATCAAAGTATTAATTCAGAGATATCTGTACTTTTTTCCACTGATGCGGGGTCTGGAAATGGGGCAAAAGACTGCAAGCAAGTGAATGAAATGAAAACAGGACCCATAGAAGCTTTAATTATCTTGGTTATAAAATGAACTCATACCATATTCATGATTTCTTTTTTTCAAGATGCCTGAAGCAGGAAGGATTGAACCAATCAGCCAAGGAGAACAAGAAGGCTTAGAATTAGAACTGGTGGCAGAAAAGACCAAAATGTATTTGTACATGAGTGGAATAAGTTCAAATATGTCTATGAAGAAGAAAAGAGAATTTAAAAAGCAGTCATGCAAAAAAGGGGTGTAAATAAGAATGGACAGCAACGTAGGTGGGAGTATGGTCCCAAAAATTAGGACTTGCATCGAAGAAAAAAAGGTAAGGGGAAGGCCCTCTCGGTTCACTGCCAACCCAGTGACCTTTTGCTTGCAATGTTCCTTGGAATATCAGTGGTGAGTGAGTCCATATTGCCAGAGCACTTAACATGTTATTGAAAAAGGTCCTCAGGTCAATACCACGCACTGAAAAGTGAGTGCAGAGAATGGTCTGCAGAGTGGTTAACCACAATCCTGTGCTGAAGAGCACACGGCTGCAGAGGCAGGAGGTGTGAGCTGTCATAAGAGGTCATAAGAGGTTGCACACTTAACCAGGTAGTGGAAATAAACCCATGAGTCTCAGAAACACTGTTTTTCACCTCCATCACAGCCAGCTCCTTTCTCACTGTCTTGGTGAAGCACCAGGTATATGTCTGATCTGCAGCTCCTTGAAAGGAGTACAGTTCCACTTAGCAAATGTGATTGTTCACATGAAGAGCTAATCAAAGCCATCTTCCCTCCCCCAAAAAATACATTTTCAGTTTATAAAGAGTTTAAAGTATTGTCATAGGGATATTGGTCTCCAGCAACAACTCCTGTAGAGTGTAAACCGTGGGCTTAATGCAGTAGAGTATGGATAGCTCTTATCTCCCTTGCCAGAAGGATGAAAATGGAGCTAAGAGAGGAAAAAGTTCAAATCATCACCCAGCAAGCCAGAGTCACTCCTAGAATGTATCAACCAGGGAAATGTATATCAAAGAGAAAGCCAGCTTAACACCGTCCACTGTTCCCCAGCGTGAAGCTGTCTTCTCCTTTTGCCACAATGCCAATTCAACTTTCCCTTCTCCCTCTTCTCAAAGGAGTGCTCCCTACTTTCACTTTTCTCCAGTGTTTCTCTCCTCTGTGCAGATCTTCATAGTATCATCGGTAGAAGGAACGGTACAAGCCTCCAGAAAGCACTGTTTTCAGTACAGGCTAAAATGAAATAACTCATGATAGTGCATACATCAGTCTTGTGGATTTATTCCCAGTTCAGCATTGATTAGAAGTTAAAAGGGGCAGCCCTTGGAAGTGAACAAAAATTTAAAACTTCAAACACTTCTCCACCCTTTTGAATGTATATTTCGTGTTCCCTCCCTGTCTCGTCCCCTCCCCTCCTTCCTTCCTTCCTTCCTTCCTTCCTTCCTTCCTTCCTTCCTTCCTTCCTTCCTTCCTTCCTTCCTTCCTTC
>JANHGO010003332.1:0-27420 GCA_024606505.1 Aquila spilogaster | reverse complement strand
ACACTGCTTCCAAAGATGTGCTCCCAGTAAAGATGACGATGATGATGAAGACGACAGTGAGGACTGAACTTAGTCTACACACTTAAATTTCCTTGTTTTATAAGTTAATGATAGATCAGCAGCCAAAGTCTAAGAAGAAAACTAGACTGCAAGTTTTAGACATGAATAGATTAAATCAGTGTATAAGGTTCCATACTAATTTCGTGAAGGTCACAGGTAGGAATTGCAGTTTGCAGCTGAGGCAGTTAGTTTTACTTGCATATATAACCTGATGCAATGAGACCAGATTGATTTCTGTTATCATTAGTCAAACACTGCATTTAAATTTGAAGGCTGGAAGAAGAAGGGAGAAAGGAGAAAAAAAAAAAAAGTGTTCCAGTGTTTTAAAAGACTGTCACAGCTTCCACATTGTCCTTCTGATCAGATGCAGATCCTGTAAGCGCTTAGTAGCTTGTTTCGAATATGCACTTGGAAAAGGGCTGGCTAGAGGGAGGCAGTTCAGCTGGAAATCTGGACGCAATTTAAGAGTGTCTTTCCTACAGCGAATTAGTGGGAGATTCGAGTAAACTCACACACCTTTCCAAGTAACAAAATGTAGGTAAGAAGGTTCCTAGAACTGTGGAAAGCATAGGAAGGTTGGCATTTTCTCTCTACGAGTCTTCTTTCTAAATGTGCATCCTTCTTTTAGTGACGGACAGCAGTTGCAGACATTCAGCCAAAATTTCTAAAGGCAAAAAGTGGTTCTGGATCTGAGTCATCCACTGCAGCTGCCTGACACCTCTTTGGCTATGGCAGAAATACAAACTATAGCGTTCTTTTGCATTTTTAGATGCAATGAAGTAAAGGAATTCCCTTCTGTGTAACGCTAGGCACAAGTAATTTGTTGCAGTGTTCAGTCTGTTGAGTTATTTTAAAACACTTAAGGGCTATATTCTGCTTCTGATTATGCCGGGGTAAACCAGATGAAGTGAACACCATGATCCTAACTGGCAACTGCATAAACAAGAGTGGAATCTGGCCCAAGATATTTCTGACTGTATTATAGATTTGTCAGAACTTGAGCTCTACTATATAATGGTAGATATTTTTGTTAAAATGAATTAAAAAAAAAAAGACATTTATTACAAGAGATTTTTGGAATAGAGCCGGACAGCTTTTTAGGATAAGTCTATTTTTCAAATATTTGTAATGGAAATATTTTTTTAAAGCTCTGTGTATCTAAAATATTATCTAGAATAGCTGTGAGGGCTTGAAGTAAGAAATGACATAGTAATAAACAATCTAAGGACCGTACGCTATTATAAAAGAATTAGAGCTGATAAACGTAGCATCTATTTAACTACTGCAAACGCTATAATATTTCTTAACAAAAAAGCACTCTGGTTATAGTATTGCCTTGCTCAGTTAATGAGTGGTCTTTTGTGGACAGTTGGTTCCATATCTCTTTTATCAGTTGTGCTAATTGCTCAGGCAGACAGGAGTGCATTACACCGTGTGCTGAGGAGCAGTGTGGTCCAATGGACAGGGTGCAGGGTTAGGACTTAGGACACCCAGCTGTCGTTCCTGATCCTTGAAGACTTTCAGCAAATCACTCTTTCTGTCTGTGCCTCCATTTTCCCACCTATAAAATGAAGATCGCAGTAACTATTTATCATTTTTAAGTGCTTTGAGATATACAGCAAGGGGGCACTCTACTGGGGCTACGTACATTAGGCTCAAGCAGAAGCTATGGAATAGATCTAATGTGGTCCTGTATCAATATGACTTTGCTGACATAGTGGAGTTGCTCCATTGGCTCACGGTGTTTACAATGGGGTTTGCACCATGCTGAGGTTAAAACCAGGACAAAAGTGTTTACTTCTGTTAGCTCTGCAGCTTATTCAATGTGACTTAATGCTGCCATCGTTAAGATTATTATTTCTAAAAACACATTGAAACGGAATTAAGTGGGACAGTGAGAGGATGTTCTGTATCAATACTGTCTTCTATTATTCTTTCAAGACAAATGAAATGACATGATTTTCACTGTGTAGTGCCATGTTTAAAAATAACACAAATATATTTATAATTTCAACATGGGCTTTCATGTTTATTTGTACGTGGGTATGATAAAGAGAAAAACAGCGTCTGATTCTCTTATTAAAGGGAGAGACTGTGCAGTATGGTTGGAAATGCTCAACTTGTTGCCTGGAACAGTTCAAATATGGATATGTTATCAACAGTTTTATATTTAGAGCTGTGCAAATTGTTCAGTGGTGGAACAAGAAACTGGGTCACACCTTTTTGTCTGCAAGTTTTATTATGGACTCCAAGCTTGCATCCAGTTAACAAAGTGATCTGTCCTACCGAGCTTTCCAGTGAGACACCAGTGAATGTTTCAGCAAATTTGTACCTTTTCTTTGCTCACAAATATATGGTTTTGCTTCATTATCCTGTAAGGTTGACTAATTTTGCAGAGGTCACATCTCAAACTCAACTATTTTGACTGGGTTCTGCTCTTACTTGCAGGTTCATCCTACCGCGATGCCTCAAAATGAAGATCTAGATTTGTTTTTAGTTTGTAGAGCTTTGTTCAACCCAACATAAATCTCTGAAAGCCCTGATTTTATTTGGAACTTAGCACCCCTCAGAACAGCAAGGAACAGACCAACCTGACACCCACATAACCCAGTGCGAGCTGAAGAGCAAGGCTTAGTAAAGCTTTATTTATGAAGCTGCCATTCGGGACACTCCATCACATCAAAGTGATTTTACAAAGTATGTTTGTTTGTGTTTTTCTTTTTTCCAGATAAGAAACTTTAATAATATTTTACGCTACTGATTAATGCCTCATTCATTAGTATTGATCTCATCCAGTTAGGAACATTTATCCATTGTAGGCATCGACAGTTACATAGTATTTATATTGATTTTCCATATTTCTAATTGCTAGTAAGTGGGACAGAACTTAAATTTCCTTCTTATTGGGATCTTTGTTACTATATGTAATCTTCAGAACAAAACATGCCCCTGTTGGTTTGTTGCCAGAACTAGTCATCACCATAATGATTCCCTGCAAAAAGAGCTGATGAGAAAGTGTCCCAAGGGTTGCGTTATTACTGCAGATTTTCCTCCACGAAGGTAGAGGCATGGAGGTTATCCCATCTCCAGCTTTGTGGACGTGGGAAGTCTCCCTGTGAAGGGATCCTTCTATGGATGGGATCCAGTGAGCTTGCACTCAGACTGCAGTAACTCCCATTGGTGAAGTTGCCAAGTGTAAGAGCTGAATTTAGCTCCCTGTGCAATACATTGCTAGCTCGAGAAACACTGCCCGTGCATTGTTGCAAGCATGCAGTAGCACGTTTGTCCTCCTTGACAATTTTCTTCTGAAATGGCTTCATTTTTGTGATGGTATCTCCCACTGTCAGAGACGAGCAGACATTTTACCTGCTTCAAAGGGAAGGAAAGATACTATGCATGACCCAAATAAAATGTTGCAGGCTCCGAGAGCCAGGAAGCAGCTGTCACATTGCCTGCAGATATGTCTCCTTGATGAAATGCTGGAGTTTGGTATGCGTGAGAATCCAAAAATGTGCAAGAAAGCAAATCTGCATAATGTAATTGAGATGCAGACTGACTTTTTAGAAGTGTGCACGTTGATTTAAGAAAATGACTAATCCCCAGAACGTTGAAATAAAGATCACCTGAAGCGACTGTCCAAACCCAGCATTTCATCCTCAGTCCGCCAGTATCTTTTTGAGACAGCTTCATTCCCACTGTGATTCTTACTCAGATATGAACATTAATGGGTCAGGTTTTGGAGCAGCATAAGAACGCGTTGGGAAAGTACCTTGAAGGGATGGTTCTGGAAGCTCTTAAAGAGGAGCATACTGCTCGTCTCCCTCAAATGCATAGTACAGGGTGAGCCGCTGTGCACTGACAGCTAAAATTTAGCCCGGCTTACTTAGAGACAACCTAAAATGGTCTTGTCTTTTGGCTATGGGGATGACTGTATGCGATCACCTATAAATGTGGATAGGGTTGCACACACTTGTGCAGTAGAGAGAGTGCGTGTATAACAATACTAGAGCTTGCTGTAACTATCACCCCTGTAGACAGCAGCAGTGGAACAGCTGAAGCCTGATGGAGATGCTGAGCCTGAGACAGTCCTTCATCCCTAGTGGAGATCCCTCTGTGCTGGCTTTCAAACCCATGGGAGCAACTCTGTGCAGGACTTTTTACTGATTCAGCATGTGCAGCCTACATATTACGTGAGTAAATGAACTTAGTTTCCAAGTGGCTAGCTGGCACGCTCCTAACTTCAGCCCATGTCCTCCAAAACAAAGGGTTTGGGATAGTTTCTGAATTGAATCATTCCTCTCGAAGGTACCATGGAATAATGTCATTTGTGCTGTAACCTGTTTTTACTGACCTCTAGCTGCAGCTGAGTTGCTTTATGTGGAGGTAAGTCATTGTGATTCATTGTGGTGAAGGTGTCATTGAAATTTGTTGTTGTCGAGTAAGATCTGCCATGGATTCTGAGTGCCCAGCAGCCTGCAATACGTGTAAGCCGCCAGAAATATTTCACGTCCCAGCTGTTAATGCTGGAGCAATATAACCTTGTGGTAGAATAGTAGAAAATGTCTGCAGAAGAACCTCAAATATATCATCCAATGATAAATGGTGCTTTGTAATAAAAAAATACTCCAACTGCTAATCAGATTCCTACTCTAATCTTGCAGACTTCTTCCCCCATTGTGTCTTGTTTCCTGTATCTTCATATCTTGTCTGCATCTTAAACAAGATAAATCCAGCTTGGTACTGTCTCTGCACAGTATAACAGTGCAAACCACAAACAACAGACTAGGAAAAACACTGTTCTGTTCATACTGACCAACTGTCCATCTACAACTGTAAATAATTAGCAGGAAAAACTATTGGATCTTAAACTGACAGAGAGAGCAAAGCAGAGTGCCTGAATTATAGGCTCTCTCTCCTGTTCCTGTCGCCTCTTATGGCCCACCAAGAGCTGCATGAAGCCATGTGGAATTGTGTAACATTAGGTTAGCAGACATAATGTGCTTTTTTGGGGGTTGTCAAAAAACGTACGAGTAAACACTTCAGAACAGGCTTTCACTGTTGGTTTTGTGGGAAGTGAAAAGTTTAGAGGGAGGTGGGCAGCAAATAGGGAGTGAAGAAGACAGCTTGGGCTGGAGTTGTTCAGCAGTGCTAAGTTTGCTTTACAGCAGCATTGTTTTGATGGCAGAGCTGCTTTTTCTCCAGTAGTAGGTAGGTTCTAGAGGTTATCCCCTTCACACCAGGTGTGAAATGCACAGCATCTTGAAGAGTAACTCAAACAGAAATGGTTGCTGGTAGAATTTCTAACGCTTATTGCTCACAGCACCGGTTGCCTATTGGAAAACTTTAGTTTGATTCTGAAATGCAGTGTGTCACTTCATAGATTGTACAGAAGTCTGAAAGTCAGGAACACCCATATAGACAGTGGTGCTGGCGAGATGTGCTTTATTTTCACCAATCTGAGGTCATTCTTCCAAGCTGGTGTCACTGGAGTGTAAGCAGTTGGACTTTGACTCTCCCTTTCTTTTTCCTTCACCACCACCAGCAAAGGAAAGCACAGGATAGAGGCATTGTACAGCACCTTACAGGCTCCCCTTAGCTACAACAGCGAGCAAAAATAGGATTGAGCTGAGCACTAAAGCCAGCTTTGTGACCTTTGCTTAAAATCTGAATGTGATACAGTCTGGCTATCTGACATTCCAAGGCATAGCTTGGTGTTGTTGTGTAGGGCTTTTGCTCTCTAATTAGGGCAAGTGTTGAAAGACTTTACAGTAGAAATAATATTTAGTCTTTGTGGTATACAACAGGGAATAAATAAAATGACTGTGAACATATTTGACAAACAGTTCTGGTCTATTTTTGCCCACCAATTTTTCTCAAATGGAGTGACTTTCGCTCCCTTAAGAGTAGATTAGGTTTGCAATCTGCAGTGGGTTAAAGTATTACTCTTTATCCTTTCAAGATCTGGCTGCAAATGTGAATTTGGGTCACGGAAGGAAATGACCAGAATAAATCCCTTACGGTCATCTTGGTCAGATGGGCGAATGCACAGAGATGCTCTTATTAACAATATAAACTATTCTTGAAGATGGAGAAATATTTCCCTGAACTCCAATAGATACCATAAAAACATGGCACCTACTGGTTTTATGAAAGGACAACCAGAGAGATAAGCGATCTGTAAATATCATTAAGGAGGAGAATGAGAGATAATTGGATGATGGAGTAATATTTTTGGAGGTGACCCTCATTTTTGAGTTATTTATTAATGTTGAGTATTTACCTTAATTTTAACACGGTGATGTTAAAGCCTATATGCTGACAGAGGAGGTGTGGAACAGCGGCAAGAAATGAGAGCTTCAGTATCTACATGTGGTAGAACCAGAATATGTTGCTCTATGAATGGTTTCACTGCTTTCTTCCTATAGCAAGTCCTAAATGTCATTGTATTAGCTAGCTTCAGGTAAGGCTTTGTGTAGAAAGTGACAGAGGAGCGATACATAAAAATATCCCATATTTTCACTTTACCACTGAATAACTGGAGGTTGGAAATCCTCAAAATCCAATTGTAGATCATGTTTCCAGCAGTGTTACAATTTTGAAGCGAGTCTAAAGTGAGCTATAATGTCCACGGCCTCAAAAAAATATATCCTTTTTAAAACAAAAACTGGAGGAAAAAAAGCCTTTTTAGTGATTATTTAGTCTGGAATGGCTTTTTTTAACAATCAGTTTTAAAAGCCCTGCAATGCTGGATTTCAGATGAAGGCAGGAAGCGTTCAAACCATAACCTCGTGAACATTATACCATATGACAAGAAAATCACTACAAATTTAACACAGTCTAATTTATATTATTCCTTGGGGGAACAGAAGCCATTAGGCTGAGAAGTTTGCATTGTTTTCAGAAGAAACTATTTCAGGCAGGCTGATTTCCTCACATTCCTTCCATAGTGGCATATGGGACACAGCTTATTCACCACTGAGCAATGTGTTCGTTTTGAGTGCAGTAAAGGAAATAATTGCTTTCTGCTTAACCTGAGCTATGCTTTAACAATAACAATTTCAGTTGCGTGTTGGCCTCAGTTCTCATTTCACTACTGTCTTATTTGGGATCTGGTTCCTATCTGGTAATATTGGTAGGGTTCCGTTGGTAGGGCCTTTGGCTGTGGTGCTCTGTATGCGTGTTAGTAACTGGAGTTTGTGATTTCTGCAGTGGAGGGCGATTCTAATTCTGTTGAGGCTTACAGCTGGCATTGTTTGGAGACTGCAGTCATTCTGTGCAGAGACAAGTCACGTAGCTTTCCACATTCCCTCTGGGTTTGGTGGTATTGCTCTCAGGTCTGTGAGAGGGGGATCTGACCCGACTTAACGCAACTTGACTGCAGCCTTGTGTAGCTGATGGCAACACAGGAGTTGCCATTCGAAGCACATTCTCTTGATCTGATAATCACTGTATGTCTATGTCCTAGTTTGATGATGGATTTGTAATGAATGTCTTTAACCTCAGCCTAGCCCAGCCATCTGCTCTGTGAAGCAAGCTGGCTCTTCAAAGCCATTTTCTGCTTCAAGGTGTCTCCTTGTAGTCTGCAGAGCAGTGAGTCAGCTCCTCCCACCAGAGCAAAGCAGCACTGCAAGTGCTCCTGGTGCAAATCCCCAGTAGGAAACAGCTTGCACAGAGCACGGCAGCTGGATATGTTGATAACCTTTGCACTGAGGTGAATGAGGGCTTGTTGGAGCTGGTAGTGTAGGCATCGAAAGGGGGCTGGAGTAGTGCTTCCATCAGCCCAGCATGTGAGCACTCACCTGCAGAACCTCCTACAGAATATTGCACCAGAGTTGAGCAGTGCTGCTTCTCAGCTGAATCCCTGAGAGATGACACTAATATCTTGGGGGACGTGTTAAGTATGGGAATGTTTTGCTTCTGTGGTGTATGAAGGGAGAGATTTTCCTGCGTATAGGATTGATGATCTGATTAAAACAAAAAATCAGAGATAATGACTTTGTTTGGACTAATCTATTGGAGGAATATCTTTGCCATGCTAGTTTAATTCATTACTTTTCTGAGTTTTAAAGCGAATGATAGGAGTCTTAGACTGATTGCTTGGTCTGGTTTTGTTTTTAGATGATCTTTTATTTAACAGAAATATTTGGAAAAGCTTTTAAGATATGGGGTTCTTATTTTCATGTATGCATACTCGTTTTCATCCCTGCGGCATCACTGAGTTCACGCAGTCCCTAGGGCAGTACTTGTATAAGACAGCGTGCTCTGACAGCATCACCTGTCATCTGCACAGTGTTACCAATTATCTGACCACTTTCAGTCTTTGAATTTGATTAAATCACACTGCTACTGAAGAGAAGACTCTCCCCACTGAGTTCAGTGGTTACCGGATAGGTTTTTATAGAGCAAAATGCCTTTGGATTTTTCTAAGCACGCTTCACGTGAGGTGCTTCCCATTCAGCTAGGTGTCCATCTGTCCATCCTGAAGTTCATCTGTTCTTTTCTTAGATGCAGGAATTGAGACCTCCCTGTTAGCAAGCCATGCTGTTCCTGCAAGCCTACAGGCAGCAGGGGAAACCCAGTGCTTATTCTACCTCTCCAAGCCTAACCCTAACCCTAACCCTAACCCTAACCCTAACCCTAACCCTAACCCTAACCCTAACCCTGATAAATTTCTCTCCTCCTGTTTCACAAATATCACCTGAGACTTAATTCTTAAACTTGTATGATGACTGTCCATTTTGCCATATGGCTCAGAAAGGGAAAGTATTGGTGAGGGCACTTCATTAATGGAAATAATTTTGAGGTTGTATAACTTCTCTCCACCTACTTACTGTTATCACTAATGAACCTTTGTCAACCCTCCCGGATTTCAGTCTGTATTCTGTTCCACTGCTGCAGAATTAAGGATGTCCAGTCTTAAATGGAAAAGTGTAAGAAGCTTTGTCTCAGAAAGTGACATGGGAGACTTGTCTTTTTTTCCCATGTTCATTACTAGTTGATCCCCCCTGCTGGCACCTTCGAATGAAGTGATTTAAAATGGATGTGATATTAAAGCTTTAAGATAGGGTTTTAAAATAACTGAAATGCTATCAGGACTGTAATAGTAACAGCTGCTGGGTCCACCAGCTGGATGGTGGAATTAATCACTCCGTCAAATCCCACTTTCACTGTACTTTGCTTGTTCTCTATCCCTTCTGCCCCTTCACTAAAACCACAGGATAAACTCAGCAGAGGTGGTCCACTGCTGGCTTATCAGGGAGAAGGAGGTAGAAAATCTTCCCTGAACTGTCAGCACAGCATGCACTGTGCAGCCGAGTTTGCCTAATCTGCAGCATGCAGATTAAAATCCCAAGTCTGGAAGGAGTGGGAGCTCAAGCTTGAACCTCTGTACATGTGTTTGTGTTTCCTTACATGCAAGATCCAGGTGAGAACATGCTGTTCAGTGCATGGCTACGTTCATCATGGATGCAAAGCAAGGCATTTTGTAAGCTCTTTTTATAGGTGTTGGAAATGTAGCTCTGCAGGCAGAAGTCCTGCCCTCTGAGACTGCTAGTTATGGTGCTTTTCTTCAGTAGGAAGGAACTTCTGTTTTCTCTATGGGACTGAATATTTACCTTGTCAAATATATTTCATCAGTACTCCAGCTTTGGGGAAAAAAAGGACTTGTCACTACTGACACGTAGGCTCACACTTTTGCTCAAACCAGTTCCAAACAGCAGTCAGTTTGCTGTCTCAGAAAACAACCTGTGTCTTCAGAACGTCAGTTTTCTTTTTGACTTTGACCCAGATTTTTATATGAAGTTCAGCAAAAGACGTCAGTGTGATGAAACTATTTTTTTATTGGTTGACCAAAGCTTAATTTTCAGTTGTTTGGTTAAATTGTTGGTTGGTTGGTTTTAATTGTTTGGTTAAAGGAACCATTAAAAGAAGATTATTTTTAGTGACACTGAAAACACCACTTCTCATTTGTACATCCGCTGGCAAATCAAGAAATCCAATTCTTATTCAGGTCCGGCTTCTCACTCCCAGCAGTGCAGCTAACTTAGTGAGCAGCCATGGGCAAGGCAGTTAACCTTCCTATTCTGTGTTAAACCATCTGTAAAATGGCTACGATAGCACTTACCTGTCTGACACAGCTGTTCTGAGGCTTAATTTTTAATCAAGCTGTGTTAAAAGACTTTGAGCTCACTGTGTTAATGCTGCACCGAGAGACAAAATAGTTTTGTTTCTATATTACTGCTTTTAGAATATCAGTCTTTCTGACAATAACATATGGTGAACGATATCATTGTTCTAGAAGTGACATCAAAGAGGAAAGAAAGAATCTAGAAGCATGAGGAGAGATGTACTGGGCTGGAGCGCCGACTTTCTGACACCCTAGAGTTCCTACATCTCTATCAATTATACATGTGGAGCAACTTGTTAATGCATTTCTAACGACGTGTTGACTCAACCCCAGACCTCTATCCTGGCAGGCGGTCTTTTGAGTTAATTTAACCCCAGGATCGGAAGGAAATGGACAACCTAGTTGATGGCATTTCTGTAACAGCGCTGGCAGTCTGCTATGAGCAGAACGGCCTTCCTGGGAGAGAGACACGGAGTAATGGGACACCTTCGTGGGGAGCTCGGTCTGAATAATCTCTCTTGAAGGACCTGGCATTACATTTCAGGCTGATTGTTCATGGACTATGACCAGGTTGTAATCCTGGATGTTATTCTTCTACCTCTTTGCCCTCTAACAGTTTCAAAAGCAATTATAAAAACACTTAATTGTACTAATAATGTCATTGAGTCATTCAGGAGTTTGTTTATGGTGAAATGTAATTGCTTACATCTAATGGCAGGCAGAAAGAGAAACCAACAATGTACATTTGACCAAATTGCCTATTATATGCTACAGTATTCCGGTCTTACCTAATATTTTCAAGCAAATGTGACGCTGTGTGCTTTGCAGGCGCAAAACCCACACAAAATTACTGTAATTACTGTTCTTCTCCCCATTAGTGGAGGTGCAGTGCCTGAAGTGCAGTTCCATGGTGAGAAGTGACTGTGTATTTCACCCTGTGAGAACCTCAAACGACACGTGCATTCTTTGCAAGAGAATGGACAACAGCACAGCCTGAAGCTTCCATGGGTGACTTTGTGGCGATTTCTTGAGCCTATAGATAAACAGCAAGGTCATAAAGAACGCATGCCCTAATGTCCTGTAAAGCCATTACAGTAGATGCAGTCATTAGCTCACAGAACTTCTATTGTCCTTTTCTTTTTCAAGAGTCACTTAGGAAATGAGACTTTCCAGATGCAGAACGTCAAGCTAGCTGGAGTGGTCTGAATTAAACAAGAAGTGTTACTGGAAAAGACATCCACTCTGAGTGGCCGCGCTGTGACATTAGAAATGCATTACTTTGATTATGTTACATTGCTGATTCATTCACAGGAGAGTCCCCCCCAGAACTTACAACTGTGTCTCAGACCATTTCTGAAATGGATTCTTAAGCAAACAAACTCCTTTAGCAAAGAACTTCTGAAGTAACCACTGATTGTGAGTGTGCAAGTTGAGATCTCTTGAGAACGTGACCATAAGAAAGCGCTGAGCACCTGCAGTTTGGAAAACACTGAAATCCAGAGATATCCAAATGACTTCAGAAAGTTTGAGAATGCTAAATCTTACATTTAGCTTTAGCTCTTTACCTGGAGACCAGATCTTTTGTGTAATTAAAGTTCTTCTGGGGAAAAAAAGATAAAAACAAAATGTAACCGGAGACATTATGACCATTCCCTATATTGTTTGGGGACTTTGTTAGTTCAGTGAGTTCTTCTTTCTTTTCCTTCCTGCGCTCTTCGGAAATATCATAACAGCTATGAAGATTAAAGCTTTATCCACCAAAACATATCCTTTTCGGGCACATGCATTAATCCATGGCACAAGCAATCCTGCAATATTAAGCCTGTAGGTTATGCTTGCTGCTAGAATTTACAGAACTGACCAGGCTAATGCTTTGTAAGGCACTAGAACAAGCTGCCCAGAGAGGTTGTGGGTGCCCCATCTCTGCAGGCATTCAAGGCCATGGATGGACCCTGGGCAGCCTGAGCTGGTGGGGGCACCCAGCCCATAGCGGGGGTTGGAACTGGATGGTCTTTCAGGTCCCCTCCAACCCAACCATTCTGTGCATCTGTGATTTTTCTCTTTTTGTTTTTTTGACTGAACAACTGGTCAAGATCAGCTAACAGCCAGTGGGCATTGGGAGTGATGTCTTTCAGGTGATGCTGGAAATTAGTAGGTGTCACACTCTACAGAATGAGAGACAACAGGAACAGATCTTGGAGAGATTTCAGGTGGACTGGAAAGAAACACAACTTTCTTGCCAGTAAATATTAACTGCCTTTTAAACAGGTGTGTCTGCACCGTATACAGTGGTTTCCTTGACATGAGGCTGTCCCTGATTTTAAAGGGTTAATGTTCTCTTACTTAACCCCCCCCTTCCTCTCTCTCTGACTGGCTCAGAGCACTGGATTTCATTTGAAGGGCAGAGCACACTGAGTGATATTCACATGACACCAATGACAGCAGCACGATAAGCCTATTTCTGACAGTGTGGCAAATTACTATTATGAAATCCCAGTACATTTGATTGCAGAGTGACTTTCAGAAGGGATCACAGGCAGCAAGGTTATGAAAGGCTCTGTGTTTACTGCAGTAATGCTGACTTACTGGAAAAGAATATCCAGAGCTCTTTAAATAAAAAAGCTTGGGAGATTCCCAATTCATAGAACCTTTGGCTGAGTATATCCAGCCCAGCATTAGGTTTCTCTGAAGTGAAAGAGAAAAGTATCAGCAAAAATTCTTAGGCTGTTTTATTTCTTCCTTTGGTGGCTTGGTAATTGTGTTTGCTATAGATTCACTCAATAGGACTCATCAGCCTCCAGCTGTCCTTCCCCTCTGACATCACTTGCTTTAGGAGATTATCCTTGTTCTGTCTCCTCAGAACTGCCCCCCCATTTCAGTCAAAGATCATAGAGTGTCTTGGGTTGGAAGGGACCTCGAAGATCATCCACTTCCAACCCATCTAGTTCAGGGTCTCCTGCATCTACAATAGTGCTCAGGTTAAAAGGAGAACAAGATTCAAGTAAAGAAATATGACAAAAGCTTAAGTGGGAGGAGAAACAGGCGATGTGTGGGTTGAGAAAGCATGGACGTTATCATAAGAAGTATATTTTCCAAATAAAAACTCATCAGACAAACACACCTGCTGACCTATTGCAGCATCCAGGGCAGTGTTACAACAGGGAGTGTGTTAAATTGTCCCTGCCCCAAACACCTCTCCTTTAAAATTATTTGTGAAATAATGCAATCAGACAAATGAAAAAGAGCAGGCATTAAGTGGCTCGGTTTTACAGCAAGGTTTTTATCATACTCGTGGTCATCACAGTCGTTTTACGGTGACATAGGTCTTTATTCCATTACCTAATAAATAAATACAATTATTATTTTTTCTAGACTTTTTTTTTAAGTTTTTTAGTTACGATGCCCAAATAGATCCCTGATTCTTGCTTTTATTAATTGCATTACCATCAAGTCGTGATTACTGTATTCGTAAGCAATACTCTGATCGCTTGCTTTAATTAGAGCTTGTATATTGTCTTTTTATAGCAGCACGAGTACTGGGAGGCCTTAGCATTCTTGTTAAATTTCAGTTCAAGCACATTCTGCCCCCTAAATAGTGAAATATCTTTGCAGTGCTCCAGAGCACTTCTTGATGCTATATTCCAGCCAGTGATGCAGCGAAGAGCTCAGCATACATATGGATCTGATTAGGATGACAAATAAATCCTGTCCCTGATTCGAACCTGTTATAGCTCAGTGATATCAAGGGAAAGTTTTGTTTTAAGCAACCTTGTAATAAATTTGTGCTCTACAGTTAGGAGTTTTAACAGTTTCTCTGCATTTCATTCAATGAAGCAGTGACTTCATTGACTGTGTCTGCCTTTGGTGAGGGAAACATTGGTCCTGGCAGGTAGAATTGGGCATGGCAAATCCAGGTCTCTCTCTCCATCACTTCCTTGCGCACTACTTCTAATTGAGGAACTGCTGAAATGATGACTGAAATGCATCTCATCTCTTTAAGTATGAATACAAAATACAAAAGTTCCTAAAGTTTAGGTAGAAATCTCTGGAGTTCATAGAATCTTAAGAGTCATTGAGGTTGGAAAAGACCTCGAAGACCATCAGGTCCAACCATCCACCTACCACCAATAGTGCCCACCAAATCATATTGCTCAGTAGTACATCTGCCCTTTCTTTAAACACCTCCAGGGATGGTGACTCCACCACCTCCCTGGGCAGCCTGTGCCAATATCTCAGCACTCTTTTTGAGGAGAAATTCTTCCTAATATCCAACCTAAATGTCCAATGGAGGCTCACGTGACTTTTTAGAGCAGCTAAGGAGTGTATTTCCCCTCCAAAAGCCCTAAAATACACATCAGTTCTACTTATTAGCACATGTAAAAGCTAAAACAAAACATGTCGATATATCAGATATATCAGTATACAAAAGAGAATGATTCTCTTTCCTACTTATCTCTGTTATCTTGGTTGAGAAGAACATTCACATGACGTTTATTAGGGGATACATACCAATGTGATCTTGTTTGTCTGCGAGGTGGAATGTGGCTATTCCAGTCTCCTTCGATTACTTTTCCTGGACTAATTAGGGAATTGATCCCTGAGTTTATCCAGCAGAGACTTGCAGGGTTGTTTTTGTATTCTGCCCCTTTGCAATACGAATATATTTAGCTGATGATGGAATATGGCTTCCATCCGTAGGTGGCCGCAGCCTGTCACAGGTTCAGGCTGAGAGACCAAATGTCTGAGGTTAGATGTGCAGCATCAACAGCTGTCTTTTTGTAAAGGTTATTTTATTAAAGCATGTGTTCTTGGAATTTGTTTCCTGGGTGGCATGCTGTGCCACCGAGAGGCCAAGTGTTTAAATAACCTCTTCAAACATAGCTTGCACTTTGATGTAAGGCCTGAAGGCAATTGTCTCTGAAGTCAGGTTTGTGATGGCAATAGCTTTGGTGCAAGTGAATGGATGTGGTTATTGGGTTATCGTAGTGACAGTGAACCCTCTGTGAAAGGGGGAAGCATGATGAACGGGGGATCTTTTTGCATGCCCATGTATTTGGATAAATAAGACTTTTACCTCTGACTTCAGTAGGGCCAGAACTTCACCTAAAAGCAGAAATGCTTTTGGCTGAAATGCTTTGAAACAGAAATGCTGGTGCTGAAAATGGTGATGCTATACAGCTGTATAAAAGCTGCGACGACAATGCTATCCCTCTTTGTGGTGACCAAACATATACCACTATTGTGACAGTAGTTTCGACTTCCTTAGATGCAAAGAACTTGTCTAATCACAGCTGCAAAACGTGGCACGAGCTGCAAAACCCACCACGAAGCTGAGCTCTGCACGCTGTAGCTGAACTGCCACAAGTACCCAGGTTTGCTGCTTTAAAAACTTGCTGCCTTCCTAATACTGAACTCACATCGGTGACTTACTGTAGACCCACCCACGTCTACATCGATGCTAGTACATGCTTACATGGGTAATTAAACACAGATGGACTGCAGTCAGGATCTCCTGCTAAAATGTCTCGTGATCATTTATGGAAAGTCCCAAGATTAGAAGAGGAGGATGCAAGGGGAGTTCAGCTTTCACGTGACTCTTCCTCTGCAACCAAATTAAAAGCGTTTAGCGGTGCTATCAGCTGTCTGCCACCATAATCTGATAACGAGAATTCTCAGTTTCGAGGTTGACTGGCTAATCACATAGGGGGTGATCTCATCTATAAAGAAATGAGGGGGTTAGGGTAGGGATGGAGGGAGGAATCTCTCCCAAAACACTGAAGTGCAAGGGGGTACCAGAAAGAGAGGATTTCTTGTAAGTCAGTACAGCCTAGAAATAGAATTATTTGTAATCCCAATACTTGCACTTCTAAGAACGGACTATTAACAGCCTGACCATATGTACAGATAGTTGGGAGTCTTCCCGCTGTTTTCAGTTTCCTTTGGACCACGTTGCATGTGATGCATCTCACGCTGTAGAATTCCTAATTCCCCCTGGCAATATAGCCTGGGTCCCTGCTGTGATATGCATGTTATGATGCCATTTCCAGCAGTGTTTATGGACCTTCAATGATCAGTGCTTGTTTCACAGTAAATGTATGCCCAGATATTTCACCTTATACAGTGGCTGATATTATGGTAAATCTGTGTGTCAGTGTTTATTTAATACGGGCAATTTTTGTTAGTCCTGACAGAGGAATTCCATGAGAAACACTGAAGAGGAAATGATTGCTGCTGCACAGTTCTTAAGGGAAGACAATAATTGGCCATAGTGGGTCTCCTTAAAAGAAGCCTTAAAAACACATGGAAGAATGCTACGTTTCAGTAAGTTTTGAGGAAAGAAAACTGCTGTTTTGGCTGGCAGAATTCTGCCATTTTGATTCCTCAGTGGCAATCTCTATAAAAGAAGTAATTCAGCAGCTGCTCTTTCTCCCTGTCTGAAGCGAAATGCACTTTTTCATTCTGACGAATCTGAATCAAATTAGAGCACCATGAGCCAAAGCAGTATTCACTTTAGGAAAAAAAAACCAACAACTTGAAGTTTATTCCAGCTTGGCAACGAGCTGGCCCATTATTTTGGGGGGGGTTGGTGCCAGTGTTCAGATTTCTAAAAGGCCATCTCAGACCTCACAGGCATTTTTGACATTTTCCCATTCACGGGGTTGGTATTTGGGGGCTTGAGAGTGCTTTGTCTGCGTCAAGATTTCAGCTTTTGACACCTCAGAGCTGTCACCCGTCCGCTGGAAGCTGCTATTTTGATTTTCCTCATTAGCAGCTCTGAAAAAGGAAAAAATAGAAAATAGCACATTTCTCATTTAGTATTAATTGGAACATATTTTTGCCTGTAGCAGCTTGCTGATTATGAGATTTCTGCGCTGCTGACTGAGGTGGCCGTGCAAATATTCCCTGCAAACAGAAAATAAGGCTGTCCCCGTGACATGACCTGCTGGAGAAAAGGCTCATTAATCAGAAACAGGTACAGAGCAACAGCACTGCCTAACACTGATCACGGAAACACAGGCTGACAATGCTGTCTGAGCCATTAGGCAGAACGGTTTGGTAGACGCTAATGTTTTGTCGGAGAGAAAGTTTGGTCGAGTGGTTAAAATATGGGGATAAGGATCAAGTGCCCGTGCTGCTTCCCAGCTCTCCTGTGGCAGGTGTCACCTTGGCTACTGGTAACAGAACCACTGAGAAAGGGCCAAATTCCTCCAAAAGCGATGGGAGCAACATTTCTGGATATAACACTGCCTTCGGGTATCGCATCGTGGAGTGTGAAAGGTTAAAGTGGCCGCTGTGTAACTCACATGGATTTGTGTGACAATGCAAACTGTTCCTGTTGTAGCACGACAGGTTGTTTTAGGCTGGCTTGCATCAGCTTCTCTGTCTTCCAACTGCCCTGCAGTGCACTGACTATTGGCAGAAGGAAATGCTATTCATGAAAGGGTGTCCTGTTCATTGCAGGGGGGTTGGACCAGATGGCCTTGAAAGGTCCCTTCCAATTCAAACCATTGGATGATTCTATGAAAGAGAGAGGCATCTTGTTGCCATTTCTACCTGCCACGTACCATTTCACAGCTCCCTGTGCAGGCTCTGCTTTCTGTGCTGTTTCTACAAGCCTGAGCCCAGTTCACCTGCTCTGCTTTGACCTTGTGTCTGCTGTAGTAGAAATGAAGAGTAACAACAGCATCTTTCATCTCCAGGGATTTCAAAATGTTTGGAAAAACTGCAAACAGAAAAGTGGCACCGTTTCTAGGAACACATGGAGATGTGCCCACCTGGAGAGAGGGCACTCATTTCCCTGACGCTGAAGAGGGAATTTGGGAGTGCCAGCAGTCCTTGGGTTGGAGCTCAGACTTTCTCAAACCGTGCAATGAGCCGTTGTATCCACAGATGGCCTCAGCTTCACAGATCACAGCTCCTCTCATAGAAGTGTTAGATGCCAGAGAACCCAGGGCACCATGGTGTGGGCTTTGGGGAGTACGAAAACAGAGCAAATTCTGCCACCTACTGCTTGGCTGCACGTCTGCAGCGCCCTTATGGTTACTGTGCAGACTCTTGGTCTGCCCTAACCTGGTTGGGATCTGACTGAGTTTATTTTCACCAGTGGGATTGCTGTATTTCAACCTAAAGCGCTTCAGAGGTCGGATTGATTTGCTCTCAGTATTTGTAAGGAGCAGAGTTTGAATTAGGAAGCATGAGCAACCAGTATATGGAAAGCCAGAGCTTCTGTGTCAATGTAGGAATTCAAAGTTGCTTTGTTTTCGTTTTCTAAAAATAATAATCAAGATTTTCTCTGTATTGGCTGCTAGGCTGGTGTGCAGAGGAAGCTTCAGCAATGCACAGCCCCTAAAACCGTTCTCCATATGCACTTTTCTGCCTGGCATGAATGCCCCTCACCTTGAGGAGAAGTGGGGAGGACAAGGCTGAGCCCCCACGCTGCTGTGCTGCTGAGGTGCTGATCTGGAGGACACTAGGGCTGCCATTGCAGGACGGAGCTGTGTGAAGCATAAGGGAGACTCCAGAAGCATTCCCCCAGGGATCCTTATCTATCTCTCAGGCCAACCACTGTCAAGGACAAGGGCTACCATCAGGTCAATGTGCTCTTTAAATATAGAGCTAACTAAATTTAGTGTTAAATCCGCTGTGAAAATTTACAGCTCGTAACATTTACCTGACAGGCATCCGGACTCTCCTGTCCAAATACACAGTTCCTTAAATTAGACGTAAAATATGCCATGAGGCAGCAGCCTAAATTACATATTTACAGCACTGAATCAGGTAAGTATGTGTTTATGCAACCAGTCCTACCAGTGCAATGAACCAGTGCCATCAGGGAGCTCTCGGGGCCAGGGGCTGTCTCTGCATTGTCTGCTTGCAGCTGAGTTTGGCACAAGGAGGCCTGTGTCCTTAGGGGCTGTAGCAATTGAAAGAAGAAAAGCATGTGATGATAAAGAGCTTCCCTTAAAAACGACTGTGCCTAGAGATTTTTTCCTTCTTAGCAAACATTATTGCCCCAAAACAATGGGTATATTATTTATATAAGCATTTCCTTATGGGTCGTTGTTGAATAGAAGTCGGGTCCTTCGATACCCAAAGTGAACGCCCCCATCACTGCGACTACAGAATTATTTCCAGCACAGAATTCTCTCCACCAATGAGCTTAGCAGTTATTTCGTGGTTAGTGCAGTTCTTCAGTACCTCACACTGATGAAATAATTCCCTTTATGAAAAGTTCTCATGCAAACAGCCTCTTGAACCCGACTAGATTTTAAATCATTAGAAAACACCCCCCCAAAAAAGAAGAAAGAGGATGTGCTCACTGAAGGCAGCACATAGCACAGACCAGGTTCGTGGCACGTTGCAGCACTCAGTGTAGCTGCTCTCAAAGACAGGCGGCTCCTTTGAAATGGGAACCTGGAATACGGATTATGGAGGAGGCTTCAACAAAGACTGTGTCACATTCTGGGGAGTTTATGCACCCTCCACCAGCTCAGTGACAGGGCAGAATTTCTATGAGGGAAGCCATGCTGTTTAGAAAAGAAGGACCACATTGTTTTTAAAAGCTGGGGAATGTATTTTTCCTGAATTGGTGCTCTCCTATATGGCAGGAAGGTTACCGTCATTGATGTACTATGGCTGACATCTGCTTAGACCTATCAATGGCATGGGCTGAAGGTGGTGTCTTCTAAGAGCTCCTCAGTCTGTGTCAGTTCAGCAACAGTGTGAAACTGTGGTTCTAAAAAAGGAATTGCTGGTTACTAATGGCAATTCGGTGTTTTTGTCACCAGTGCAAAAAAATACATGTTCAAATATATGGGCAACCTTTGCCAGATGTGTGTGGCTGCCATCAAAGAAAGCTTTTTTGTGTCCTTACGGAGCTGGGTCGGTCTGAACCCCACTCCCAGGAGCTGTACTTGCTTGAGGGCACTGTTCAGCGAGATCAGTACCATGGCGTGTGCAGCTCTGGAGGACAGCGCTTGGCAGGCATTGTATCCTCATTAGGTAGGGCTTAAATTCAGCCCAGTGCGGCTGTTTTACCAGAAAACTGACTTAGCTCTTTATAAGCACCTTCCAATGAATATTTATGGCTTTCTGAAAGAGGCCTCCTGCCCAGCGAACCTCTTGTCAACAGCCTGTTTCTCTCCTCTGAAACCACTCTCCCTTCACAGCTGGCATCCACGGTCCCAGTTCCTGCAGAACTTGCCAACCAGCATCACTGCTCCTTGTTTGAGTCCCAATGCTGGCTGAGATCCTCAGTCCAAAGAATCTGGCTTCTTGTCTCTGCAGCTCATCTAGGCTGACATCGGTCTCCTTCCAGGCAAGAAATCTGTTTGCTTGAGAGACGCGCGTCAATTCTAACTACCACCTTGTCTCTGTAATGTCACAAAGGTTCACAGACGAGGCTGATTCCATGCAGTCAGCACTGTCTAGGATGTTTTTAGAACAGAGAGTTGTACCAAGGCATCTAGTTGTTGCGTACAAAAATTGAAGAGACCGCTGCACTCATGCTTTGCAGCCAGAAGTGACCATAACTAAAAGAGCCCTGACACTAAAAGAAGTATTTCAAGAGAAGCCTGGATGAATGTGACACATCTGCAAAATAATTTGCATTTGAAGAAAACGTTTGGCACAGGGTTGTTTCATAGTAATGCCTGATTGGGTAACTTTCTATTGTCTTGGTCATTGGGTAATCCTTTGCATTTTGCAATGATTCCAGGACTCCCATAGCGCTTGTCATATAGTAATGAATTGTGGATTACAACATCAGTGTCCTAGTATAAATGTTATCTATTCTACATGTTTAAGAAATGTGCTTTTAGCAATGGTTCCACCATTAAGACCGATTAAGTCTTATTATCAGCTCTATTCTGTCTGAAATTTTGTTTTGTAGAATGTTTGAGCAATGCATTTGCGGTGCAGATGAAGAATCATACAATCATAGAATGGTTGGAGTTGAAAGGGACCCTAAAGGCCATCAGGTCCAACCTCACTGCAATGAGCAGGGACACCCACAGCTCCATCAGTGCTCAGAGCCCCTCCAGCCTGACCTTGGCTGTCTGCACCACCTTTCTGGGCAGCCTGTGTCAGTGTCTCACTGCTCTCGTTGTGAAACACTTCTTCCTTCCATCCAATCCAAATCTCCCCTCTTTCAGCTTCAATTCAGCAGGCTTGGAGGCTTGAGTCACCGAAAAGCTAGTTATCTTTGCTGTGTATTTAGTATTGCTGAAGTGGAAACAGCTAATATCTTCAACAGTTCAAAAGCCAGTGTTTTTCTACCAGGTATTATTAATCATAACTGGCACGTCTTGTAGAGCTGTGCATTCCTGTAGTTAAGAGGCTCTCTATCAAAGTGCATTTCATCCATTTAGCTACCCAGCGAGCTATGCTTGGTTCCTCTGGGTGTCACAGTTTTTTACTTGTAAATGGCTCAGCAGTTGGAGAGATGAGAGCTGTGCCTGGGGAGCCCTGCCCACTCAGCTCACAGGTTTGGAATGAGTGCCTTATACACATTTCATGGGCAGTACTTGTGCGTCTCAGTAATTCCCTGTACCTCAAGCAGGTCGTTTCTTTCCACGGATCAGCTTTGGTTTTAGAAGCACCATAGATAATAATCATAAATGTTTAATTTACTATCAATATTTAATATTTATGAATGATTGATGGCCGTATTTTTAAACAAACTGATAGGGTTGTGTGAAATGAAGAATGTCTCCGTATAGTTGCCTGACCTGCATTCCAAATACTGTACGGGCTTTGTGTTTTTATTAAGATAGATTCCTGCTTTGTATTTTCATTAAAATTTTAGTACATGGGTCACAAACAGAAAAATACACTTCTCGTGGTCATACTGACAATGAAAGGAATCTGGATGGACTTCCTTGCCAATGCTAGAATTACTCTGTCATCTTCTGATTTTCATCCCATTGTAAGGAATCCCTTCTTTATCAATTCTTTTCAAGACATTTTTTCAAGGGAAAATGTTTTTCGTAACAGAGTGCTAAGAGCTGGCTGTGGTTCACTGACTGCTTTTCACCTATTTGCTTTCAATTTCCTAAGGCTCGGAAGCCAAAGAGACCCCACCGCACATAATGCTGTGTGTAATTATCAGAGATCTTGCTCTTCTAAGAGATCTCAGTAACAGCGCTGCTTTCTGATCCAGTCAGCTGAGGTCTGCATAGAGCTGGCAGGTATCTCGCAAAGGTTGGTGGAGGATCTCTTTGCCGACAGGTGCCACTGTTGCTCTGTGTGTTTGTGTCTGAATCATCAGCGTCCTTCAGTTCAGAATCAGTTCAACCTTGAAAAAGCAAAACTAAATCACGGTGACTAAAAATGGACTTCTGTGCAGAGGTAGAACTCATGGCCAGAGGTTTGTCCAGACCATGAGTAATGAATATGCTTTATCTTGTGCCTAAAAGTGATTATATTATTGCTAATCTTCAGCAAAATAGATGAAGGAAGCCATAAACATGCATGGAGTTAATTACAGATACGTTTCGTCTAAGCCTTTAAGTTGCTGCAGGTTTATTGTTGAACCTCAGACCAGCAGCAGCTGAACCTTGCACATACCTCCTCCAGATCAAACATGGTTTAAATGCAAAACTTCCTCATTAATGCAATTAGAATTGGGACTTCTGTCAGTGCTAAGTACCGGGGTGCCCCATGCAGCAATGCAAAGGCCACCAACTGCTGTATCTTCTGGGTTCAGTGCTCAGTAATATAAGGCCAGCTAATGTAGTTTACTTTGCAGCTTATCTACCATTAAGTGCCATTCAGTATGTAAAGCCAAGGACAGCTGAGGTCTGCCTGCTGACTGCGTCAGTACAAACCTTGCTTCACCTTGTCCTTAGGTATTCAGCCATTTCATGTGCTTACTTTCTCTTGGACGTTTCAGACATATTATGGAAGAATACAAGTTTCTTTTCTCCACTTTCTTTAAAGAAATGTGTAGCAAGCTGCATGAAAATGAAATAACAACCAAAGAAAATACAGCTGAGGGATTTACATGCTATTAGGTTCTGTTTGGCTTTGTATTTTTTAATGCAGTTATCCACTGACTGGATGCTGACACACAAAGATTTTGATTTTAGAGAATTAATATCTCCTGATGAAGGAATATTCCTAGCCATTTGCAGCTTAGAGTATAATCCAGCAACGTGTTCTAACTAGCAGCCAGCCCTCCAACCGTATAACCTAATTCCCATTCCTTCCGCACAGAACAGATCACTCTTACGTATATCAGCAACAAGCTGTATTAAGTAGTACTTAAGATCACCCTAAGCTGTTTACATGGAGGCAGCTCTTGCCTTTCTGTCTCTCGCTAGTTGGCCGAGGGCTTGCAGGTATTTCTGACCCCCTTCGTAGTCCAGGATCCTGCTGACATGGTGAAGGTGTCCCTGCATGGAGGAGAGGCCATGAGATTGAGCTGCACGTCTGAACTGGCATGAAGCAAAAGCTGACGTCGGTGGCTTTTCGTAGGAAATGGTGTAGACACTGCTCATCACTCCAGCTTCTTTCCTGTGCCATTTCTTCTTCAGGTGCTCAAGAAGGCCGTAGTTGGTGGGTGGTTCTGAGAGAAGAAACGATTCTGTGTTAAAAATGATAGAACTAAAATTTTGATCCTGGTGGTTTTAGTCCACAGTGGGCACAGGGAATGTTTCTGCTGTTTTGACAACAGATTAAGGACAAAACAGCAATCTGGTGATTCCCAGGGCAGGTGTGTGTCCCTCTGGCTGGGTTGGTTACTGGAAGGTACTGGTAGGAAAGTGGTAATTATACAGATGTAAGGAATCCTGATTCTTCATTGTCTCTGTGATAGGTATTGAAGAATTTAGGACAGGTTTATATAACTCCTAAATTCAGAAATGTAGTAATCATAGAATCATGAAATGGCTGAGGTTGGAAGGGACCTTAAAGATCATCCAACCCCCTGCTGCCAATTCCCCTCTTTTAGTTGAAAGCCATACCCCCTTGTCCTGCCACCATTAGAGCATGTAAAATTCATTCCCCTTCCTGCTTATAAGCCCCTTGAGCACTGGAAGGCCGCAATGAGCTCTCCCTGGAGCCTCCTTGTCTCCAAGCTGACCAAGCTCAGCTCCCATAGCCTTGCTTTATAGAGGTGCACCGCAAAATCCACTTTTAGAATGATTTTTAAAACAGGAGGGGGTTCCTGGCTCTAAGTCTCCATGTTGACCACTGCACCATGTTCCATCTTTCTTTTTAATTAATTATACCAAAAACTACCAAGGATGGGGAAGTCTGATTTCTGAGGAACCCATGCAAGCTTGTGTCCATTCCAGCTGCAGCGAGGAGGCAGCAAGGGATTGTAACTGTGTCTGTTGTAGTTATCCTCATACTCTGATACTAAATGCCGGCTCCTTGGTTCCTCGTGATGTGTGAAGAAGTGCTGCGCTGGCAGGCCCTGAAATGAAATGCACGTTGAACCGCTCCATTTGTCTCAGTGCACAGCTTAGCATGCTTTGAGTCAGATTGTGCTACCAGCGATACCATAAAATGTTGTGAATACCTACAGTACTTTCACTTGCAACTTAATTCCCAAGAATAAGGACATCTACCTTTAAAATAAGGTAAATTTTGGGTTAAATTGAGCAACTACATCTGCATAGCATGAGGTCTGATTTGTCTGATTTCAACACATGTGTCACATGTGCTGATTTCCTTCATGCACACCAGTCACCCTACCGGGCAGGTACTGGGAAACAACTGGAGAGAAGCAAGAAGTGTGTGCTGCTTGCCTCTGACAGGCACCCTGCTTTCATCAGGCATTGCCAGGGAGCTCTGGATCCTGCAAACCAGCCACAGAATCATAGTCATTAAGGCTGGAAAAGGCCTCTGAGGTCACCTAATCCAACCAAAACTGCCCACTAAAGCAGAGCTGCAGTGCGCTCTTTTGCACATACATTTGTTTAAGGACATGAAATGTGACTTAAGTTCGTGATGAATCATTGTTGTTTGGAATATTAGCACACACAACCCTGCATAAACAACTCTTTTTCTTACCTCGTACTTCTTCATCATGGTTGTTCTTAGTGTTCGCTCTGGTTTGTGATCTGGGAAGTGAGTGAAGTCTGTGCTGTATATGCTGTGGCCAAGTTTCCCATAGGGTTTTATAAACTAGAGAGATACACAGTGCTCAGGAGATAGCAAAGGCAACCTGATGATTACAGAACCTCTGTTCTGCTGCTACGTGTTATCATCTATGCTTTAAGAAGCACTTATTTGGAAGGAAGTCTGTGCTGCAGCCACTGTAAAATTCTACTCTGATTCCTTGGTGTTAATGCAAGATACTGTAACAGCCCTTGTAAAATTAGTCATGGTTTGGTGTTAAATACCATCACCAGCTGTGTGAGCTAACATCTGAAAAGCATTTTGCTCCAGGTCAGTTGAGGAAATACAGAAAAATTGAATGTCTTCTCAGGAAGGCTGTTTCCCAGCTGATTTCTTTGGTTACAAACACTTTTTCTTAATATTCTCTGGGCAACCTGTTCCAGTGCTCCATCACCCTTAACGTAAAGAATTCTCATTACATTTCACTTTATTTCAACCTCATTTCTAGTCGAATGAAATACTTCATGGATTTCTTTTGTTCTGCATAGTTTTTATACCCTTAAACTATTTTCATCTGCTGTGATCACATTGGATTTCATAACTGTCAGGCGAAAAAAAGAAGTAATATTTACTGCAGTCAGGAGGATTTGCCCTAACAGCTCCAGTATTGAACCTAACTGGCATGTTTTAACAAGAATTAAATGCTTAATGATAAAATTTGCTCAGGTCTTAAATAAGATATGTAATCTGTAGAGTAGCTCTGCTAGCAAAAATGCTGACGTCCAACTAGTAAGGGTACAAGTAATAAGCATCAACTTAATGAACTGTTAATGAAACCCCTATTCCATCGTATCGTTCTATATCAAGTTGTATATGTGAATGTTATATGGTTGTGTACGTTGTATGTATTAAGTTGTATTACAGTCTGAAGAGATTGCCATAAAAAGTGCTATAGTGCTTTTAATTGGCAAGTGTTATATCTGGAATGTGGCAAATGTTATATCGTGTTCTGCATGCTCAGGCATTGCTTCTGTTCTGGCGCAGAGAGAAGAATGGCAGATCACAAAGTGAATGAATCTGCAAGTAAGATAATTACCCCACTCCCCTTCGTTGCTGTTCTGAAGTGAGCCTGAGCTCCAGCTTACACTGCAGTAGTGCACTACCTCCAGAGCATTGGTTCTGACCCCTCTGTCCTGCTCTCACACTTCGTTCCCGACCTTACCCCTTTTCTCTCCTCCAGCCAGTTTCCAGTGAGAACTTTAGCTGAGTACTTTGGTTGAACTTTCCACCAATCCTCTCCGCTTTTTTTTGGTGCAGTGGTATTTCTTTGTCTCACCAGCACTAGCTTCCCTGTTTGCTGAGTGGCTGACCCTGCAGCTGTGTGGCTGGGTGCTAAAAGTGGGGCAGAAGAGGGCTCCATTTCTCCTGCCAGCGTGCTGGGAAACATGGGCTATGTGTGAAACTGCTTTGCCTTAGAACCATTTCTGTTTGCTGTCCCCACGGTGACCATCATTCCAGTAACCACGTTCTAAGCTGCATCATATTTAGGGCTGAGAGAAACAGTGGCTCCTCATCCTCACCCACTAGGGTTAGCTGTCACCTTTATTCCTCTTGCAGAGTTCACAGTCACAGCACAGCGCATCAGAACACTGTGATGTGTTTCACTCACTTACACCAACACAACACACATACCTGTGTGACACAGTCTCCCTTCACAGATAGATGGACTCATTTTATTTAAGCACGTGGGACAAACCAGGAGGACCATTCAAAATGTTCATATTTATTGACATTGCTAAAGATAGGGGCTTGCAGCATGTGTATAAGATTTGCATATTCCATTTTCCAACTAAGAGCTGGAATGAGGTTCACATGAGCCGTGTTTGTCACTGTTAATGGCTGCCTTTGAATGACTACCCATCACCTGATATTAAATATCCTAAAAAGATATTATCTAGACTGAGGCATGAACAGACTCGTGGAATCTAAGATGTTTACTATAAGCCTTTAAGGAAGTTAACAACGCTGTCCAATCCCCTTTTCCCGGATGGAAACGACAACCCACCATAATCATACAGGCTTATGATTCCATGGAATCCATCCTCGAGGTGGCACCAGGTCACTCGCACTCCATTGTCCTCCAATCTCTTCTTGTACAGCAAGCCATC
>JANHGO010003331.1:0-27428 GCA_024606505.1 Aquila spilogaster | reverse complement strand
GTCTGAAGGGTCCCAGCCTCCAGCAGCACAGGGGACAGGGCTGAACACTAGCATATGGGTCCATAGAAAAGCACGTGCATGACACTGCAGAACCCTCCCCACAGCATCAGCACTGCTGCTGAACACTTCCAGAACAACTGCTTGCCAACCAAGACTCAGGCACGTAAGTTGAATGGCAGCCTCTTAACATGCAGATCAATTTATGCAAGCTCTACTCTGTTATCTGTAATCAAAACCGACGCTGATACTCAGAAGCTCCAAACCATGCCCATCAGCCACACACTTATACAGGACCAAAACTGACAAAGGTTGCACAGATTTGACATAACTACATCTTTTCAGAACCCAACATCAGTTTCACTGGGCAGTTTCACAGCGACTCCTTGCAGAAGCATTGCTGAATTCAGTGTAGGAAGCACATGGAGAAGCCCAACACCTTACAAGACAACACTGTTCCTGTTTGTAGAACCCAGCAATACTTTACGCTCCCTCCTTCACATGCAAAATGCAATGCTGGTTTGTGTTAACAAGTGTGATGCTAGGCAAAGTCACTTCAAATACAAAAACCTTCATAAACTGAGAAAGATCAACCAAAACTAGCAAGCCACCTGGAAGGGCTTCTCTATCAGTTCAACTTCTGTTAAGAGCCTCCATTCAAAATTTCAATGCAAAGCAATAAAATTTCAACTGTCTATCATAAAACATTTAGCAAACAAAAGCATCCAAGTGTAAGCACCATGCAAGCAATAAGCACTGTTATCAGACTCTGCATGTCACAGATCAGCAGCTCCTAGATAAGATGTCAAATCAATTCTGTAACAAGCGGTTTGGTCAAAGAAACCAAGGCTGACAACAGCATCACATGAGGAGCACAGAGCCCGTATCTGTTTACATCACATACACTTATGGCTGAAAACCCCACATCAGTCCTCAGTCACAGCTGCCGGCCTCAGCCTTCCCTCAGCACAGTCACATCAATAAGCAGACTGCAGCCTCCCAGAGATGGGGAATCAGCCCACTGTCACCTGCCCTAATGCCGCTGGAGGACCACATCCTCCTACAAGCACTATTCTTTTAAGACTGAGATAACAAAGCCACAACGTGTTCATCACAAATGTACATGAAGGCAAGTGATTGGTCCTTGAAATCACATAGTTTGCTGCATAGGAGATCCGTGTTGGAGTTTACCAAATCCCCACAGTCCTGAGGTGAGGGCAGAGGGGAGATCCAGCCTTGCAGCTATCTTTAATGCCGTACTCAGAAACGGCATGAAAATACGGCTTCAGCAAATCATTGTTTTTCCCTAATAATCCTGTCCATCAAAGTGGAGTGAGCCTTTCACATTGTTTGCCTTAATAAAAGTGCTGGTGAGATATCTCTGTGTTTGGATTTAGTGGTAGCAAATCTCTTGGCATCAAAGGGATTCAATTAGTTGGCCTGAAATTATATTGCTTTTCCCAAGCAATCATGACGAGCTCTCAAAATCTTGCTACAATGCAGTCACATCGCACCAGCTGACAGTTGCCACCAAAAAATAAAATTAAAAAAAAAAAACCCAATCCTTTTGGCCAGCTCCTTCTGTGAATGCTATCGGAAAAGACTGATGCTCCCGCTTCCAGGGCAGCAGGCATCTCGATCTGCAGCCTATCAAGAGGAGCTGCTCGTATCCGTTTTGACTTTTGTCTGATTGTTGGGTTTTCATACGGAATATTTACACCGTTTTTGCTTTGGTTTGATTTTGGATGGACTCACAGTGGAGGGCTGACAGAGCTTGCATTACAAAGGCAATCTATAAAGGAGGCTTCAGTATACAGTACAGAATATAAAGTTCCTTGGAAACTGTTGTAGTATATTGATTCTGCAATATATGTTTCATTAGAGAGCTTTGGAGGTTTGCTTTCTTTTTTGTTCTGCGCTCCTCTCACCCTGGCAGTACTGAAAACAGGGGGGCACTCCATGAAATAGAGGCTGGTAATGAGAGGCACTGATTTATGGCATGGCACACAGATTAAGCTGAAGTCGAACAGGTGACATTTTCCTAAAGCCTTTGTTCCTGATTTAAGTGCTCGCAAAGCAAATTATTTACGAGAAAAAGACCCCCGAGTTTGTGCTGGGGGGAGGTAAAGCCTTTATCTGAATCCATGCCAATAAATAGGAATGACTTTGGCTTAGGAGTGCTGCAGGGAACATCGTTATCTTCCACAGGAGGGAAAGATTCACGTCAAGTTTATTTGTATAAGGCAGCATCCAACTATAAATGAGAACAAACCAAATTGCCGTATCCTCTAAATTTTGCAGGCACTTGAAGTCTCAATTTAGATTTGGGTTTCTTTAATATTCTGCCCTACATGGACACCAAATCCCTTTCACGCATCTGAGATTACAGAGGAAACACCTGCAAAATGGGCTGCTTAGAGCTGAGGAATTGAAGCCTTAACACAGAGGGGGCTCCAGATGGACCCAATGGAGATGTGGAGAGAGCAGGATGGATCCCACCCCATGCTGATCCCACAGCAAGGGCAGGCAGCCTGGAGGTTCACCTGGTGCTTACCAGGTCTATGGTTTTCTGGCAAACACTGGGTTTTTTTGGGAAAGAAATAAGGCTCATTTCTCAGAACTTGGCACATCTGAGGTATCTTGGGCTCTCTGTCAGCTCTGTGCAACCAATAATATCCCCAAAACAGCAAACATGCCCCACATGTACATTACTGTTACAGAACCTGGTGCTAACTCTGCATAAAGCAGCTAATATGCCAGAAATATCATATGTACATATTATTTGAAGAACCCGTGGCAGAGCGCATTGCAGGAAGCTGAGCAAATTTAGCTCTTCTTACCTGACATTTGCATTCAGATTCAGTACTGAACTATATATTTTCAGCATGTTCTTAGAAAGTTATTTACACAAATCTCATTAACAATAAAGACGGTGATTTTATATACGATTCCTGCTCTGCTGACTGAAATTACATACCAATGCATCAGTGCGACTTTAAACAGAAGCTGGAAAGTTATGCTGCATGAAATCATACCATTGAGAGCGAATTCTCTCTTTTTATTCTCCACGCTGATTATTTTTTTCCCCCCACTCAGACAAAACCATCATTATCTGGCTGCGTTGTGCTGGTTTTCTGCAGGATTTTTGATATGCTTAATAGTCGTAGGGACCAGAGCACTCAGCAATATACAAAAAGTGGTTTGTTTTCAGCCTGCAGTCAGGTTCTGGAAGTTATTTGCAGAAGTAGCATTGCTGCAGCAGACATTTTCTTGGAGGCAGTCAGTGCTGGGCTGGCCAGGTGCCTGATGTACCAGGCCGAGCTCATGGATCGCTCTGTAGCCAAGGCGTCAGGTTAGGCTGGTTGGGAGACAAGGCGCTAATTGAATCCCTCTTGCCTTTTCAGGTTTGTCCCTCTGATTAACCACCCTAAAAATCACTCCAGGGAAAGCCTCAAAAGTTCTCTCTAAAAGAGAGAGATGCGATTACAGTCTTCAGCAGAAAGGATAAAAAAAATATATAAATATTCCAAGTACTCGGCTGCAGCAAGGCCAGCAGGTCACTGCTGCATTCCAGCTTGCTCCTAACCCTTTTGTTCCAGCAGAGGAAAGGACGAGTGATCTCAAAGTTGCCACAGAATCTCATTTGACCACATTTATTCACTTTCCCAGGCAGCTGCTGAGTTAAATTTGCTACCACCGCAATCTATATTTGTATCCACATTCACACACAGAGAGAGAGACCTACTGGATATATAATTTCTTAAGGCAAGCTGTACTCCTGACTTCAGTAACCACCAAGCATATAGTGGCAATTAGCAGACTGCTGCCTTCGTCCATCCTGGCCAGTTGAGCCTTTCCCCTTCTTCCCAGCAAACACAGCAGCAGCAGGGCAGAGATGCTGACACACACATCACTGGGGCTTTAATTCTTCTCTTCCAAATACAACCCACACTAACTTGACGCCAGCTTCCAGACCAAAATTTCTCATCTTTTACCAAAGCCACAGTGGGTCCAGGGGGGGAACTCCTCCTCTCATTCTCATTAGCTAACAACTGCGAGGTCCTTACTTGTAAAATTTCCTTGCTTGCCACTGCCAGAATTAAAGCCTTAATACCACAGCAAGATCTATGCTAAGTTCACAGTGTCACAGAGCTGTTCCACCACCTCTGACCGAGCGCTTTATCACAAGCATTTATATGACCATGATTTCAGCAACACAGTTATAGGCTCGTACGCACTGAAAGAGAAACCCCCTTTATTGGTAGAATTGTAACATAATTAGTGTCAGTTCACCACTAATTTAAAAATTGCAGGTACCACTTCCATTCTTAACATCTCCTATATACACATCAGAACGCTTTGAATGAGATCGCTGGACAAACTCCTGAAGTCCGTGTACTACACGTGCATGAAACCTGCACTGGGGCCTCCACTTGTAACAAGGGCCCCTATGGAAACAGAAATAGCCTTTGGCAGGATTTTCAAAATTAAATATTATTTCTGGAGAAACATTCCTGTCTACTGACAGGGGTGCTCTCAGGTAGTCTAAGTCTGAAAGGGAGAAATACTGTTACATTTCCTACCTATGGTCAAGGATATAAAATGGTACCTTGCAGGGTTTTAACACCAGATTGCCTGTAAAACTTCACGTTTATATTGTTTTATTTAATTTCATAGCATATGTAACCTTCTAGACATTGGCAAGATTTCTGCAGATCCAAAAGTGCACCAAAGTCTCAGGTAAAATTTAACCCCAAATGTCCCAGTTGGGAATTAAAATCAAATTCAATGACGTTATTCTGGAAAAGCAAAGCCTTGATGGTTAAAAAAAATTAAAAATCTGTGCTTTTCCAAGCCCTTCAGTTACATATGTGTCTGGGTGTCCTTGTGAGGAGACCTTCAGGTATACAGAGGAGCAAGATGGAGCTGCTTTTACCTTTTACTTAAAGCAAGCACTCCAAAAACACCAGCAGCCCTTTTGATCTTCAAAGGTGGAGTTATTGAACTGCAGCAGGATCAAGAAAACTTGACGCTGCTGGGTGAGACATGAAAATTGCAAACGAATCTCCTCCCTTCTCATTATGAAAGGCACAGCTTTTCTTCTTCCCTTGCTCTCAGTCCAACAGGTTTCCCAAAATTACAACAAACTGTATCTACAGAGCCTCCTTTGGATGCCCAGAAAACCTCAAAATGTTCCACCAGATTCCCCACCCAGCACCACATGGGACAGTGCAAGGAAGCATTCTCACTCCTGCTGCATAGTCAAGTCCTTTTAGCAACAGAACAATGCAATAAAGGCTGAAGGAACAGGTGCAAAGTTATAATCTCTGTCAGAACTTGTGCTTGTTTGGCTGCATTTAAATGGTTCATCCAAAAAACCTTTTGCACTGGTGTCCATATTGCTACCAGAACCAGACACTTCTGCGCCAGTGCTGCCTTTTAATTTATTGTATATCTCACTAACCCGTTATACTAGGGCTATCTTGTATATCCATAACCCTTCTGCTAAGTACAAAAGAGGTGTTTCTGTAAAATTAGGTTGAATCTTGCTTTTGGTGTGTGCTGTTGGCGTTTGCATGTGGAGGGGTCCATTTCACATCCACTGATCCACAGCAGAAATGCTGCACAAAAATAGTAAGAGAATTCCTAACCTAAAGCATACCCAACCAAATGGTCAACAAACAGAAGCAAAAACCCTTGGAATATTGCTCTGATTTTGTGTGACTAAACACTGAGTTATTGTGTTATTCCGAGATTCCTCTAAGAGGACCCCTATCTGTTTAGATATAGTTTAGAGAGAGTTGTGTTTTTCCTTTTGTCAAAGATAACAGAGGGGTTGCACAGGTCTGGACATAACTCCTCAGTATCAGCAGTAAGCATCAAGGAAACTCTGAATTGTGGCACTTCATACTGAAGAGATCACTAAATGATTCTTTTCTTCTCACAATCATTCAGGAACTTGAAAGTCAAGGGAGTAGCCTCAAAACTCTAATTCCCGTAAATTTAACAGAGGTCAAAGCTTGGCCAATTCAGCTGAAAAGTGTTATTACAGAAAAACTTGATGATACTTTTATGTTCACTGATGTGAACATAATTCTCTGGTTTTTAGGTACATATAGCACGTCTTTCCCATAGAGACACTTCAGCAGATATATATGGCACCATGAGCTAAGTTAAAAGTGATGAATTCTCTGATTTATAACTTCTACTGATAACAAGATGATAGAAAAACTTAAATGTATGAGTGTCATTACATACACTGTGTAACTTGCTCGGCAGAGAAGGGATGTGAAAAAAAGATGATATTTATCACACCTAAACTAGGGGGACAATTTTTGTATGACCCATAACCGCAAAGAATTGAGCTGATCTCTAACCAAGACACAAAATCTTAAAGATGAGGTTAGCTTTGTAGGAGTTGAGAGTGGATGTGGGTCTGTGATCCTGCCTACTCCCAAGGATCCCGTGTAGAAGGAAAGATGAATACGTAGAAGAGCTTTTTTCCTGACAGATTTAATCTTCTAAAGAGATCTCAACTGCTGAGCTCGTACCCCCAAAAGATCAGCCGCTGGATATTAACTAAGTAGGCACAAGAAACTAATCAGTACAACCAGACTTACTAGTAACAAGGAGCTTGACAAACAAACCATGTCCTCCTCCTTCCATTCTAAAGCTTTGGTGACCAGCAGAAATACACTCAAGTGTGAATCCTATGGTTACAGCCCATTTAAAGCTGAGGCTGCACTCAACATCAATAGACTGCAATTGCATCCCAGCGTTGTCAAACCACTTGGTGCTGATCTGAGTGTGATCTGAGAGATTAAGCACACCACCCAGATAAATATAAATCTGTTATTCTTCATTAGAAATCTACTTTTAAAGTTGATTTGCAGCAAAGTCATTTAGGCAGATGAAATCATTGCACGCTGAACAATCCTGTTAGAGATGTTTATCCAAGCAGAGGACATTCAATTGCATTTTCATTAGTAGAACTGTATCGTTATTGTCCTTAAAGACAAGGCTCTTAGGCTTAATCTATTTGTTTACAGTTGTATCTAATTGCTGACAGTTGAATTTTGTTAATAACTAAAAGCTAATTTTTTACTACTTTTGTGCATTACAAAGATCACATTTCCTGCAGAGTAGTAATGCATAAGGGTTTGAGGACCGAAGGTGGTCCTGTCCAGTGTCGTAGCTCTGCTGGTGCTAAGAACGCTCCAAAACCCTAAGGAGTTATCTATTTCTAATGGTGCACTTTATGAAACAGAGTGAATTTCTGATTAAATAATTTCCTGTGATGAACAGCAGGTGATTTATCTTTGAAGAAAAGTGTATTCTTTTTTAAAACATAGGACCTTTTTCTCTGCTAAATTCTAAGTGTCTTGAGAAGATGGGAAAGAGAGTTGATCTCATTCTTTCTGCCATCTATAGCCATCTCTACTTTTCTACCTGCAGGACTAAGGCAGCGCTCGCTGCTGGCAGTGCTGAAATAAGTAAATGGCTCTTTGAGACTCCTCCTTCAGCCTCAGTCTCAAGACAGCCACAGATTTTGGGAGCCTGGAGACAAGACTTAAGATTTGAAAAAGGGGGGAAAATATGATATCTAACAGCTCTTTTTAGCTTTTAGCTTATTATCTGCTCTCTTGGCTATCCCTCCCAGGAAGATGACACTGCATTTTACTTTATGCTCCTATATATTCGTACTGATTGCTGTGGTGTTAACTGCATTTAAGGTCAGGATATATTTTACTTAGAAGACAGTTTTCTCCATTTATCAGTTACAAAATATACTGCTATCTAACAAAAGACGTATTACAACATCAGTAAACAATGTTTTTGTTTCTTGTAAAGCTTTGCAGTAAAGGTGCTGCTATAGGCAAGTCCTCTGATCCATCTCCAGAAGATATTTCCAGTATTGCCAGTTTTATTGAGACGAAGCTTGCAACCTGCTACTTAAAACTGAGGAAGCCTGATCTTGCTCTGAATCATTCACACAGGTAAGAAATAAATATTGATCAGATAGGCTGCAAAGACTGGAAACAAAAACCTGAACAAATACTATGAATACATCTTGCACAAGAAGAATCAGTCTAATGATGAGAAAAGAAGAATCAATAAACCAGCACTTACTTACCACACTGATGTTTAGGGCAGATCAGCTCTCAGAATTTCAGACACCAGGCTGCAATAGCACTATATGCATTTACTGCTTTGATAATGCAGTAGGTAGGGGTACGTAGATGAGTCACACGGATAGCTCAGGGCATCCTAAGGTTGAAACTGGACAAATATAAACACATTCAGCCTTACGTGGTCGTAATGATATTATGAGCTTTTGAACTTTTTCAAGCCAGATTAGGTCAGGGATGGCTTCAAGATATTTTTATTAGATAATTCCTTCATGAGCTCAGTTGCGATCCACATCAAAGGCCAGCACCACACCAACGCACAAAGAAGCCAGAAACAAAGCTTGCACATGGTGGTATTGAAATTCCCATTTCTTTCAAATGAGTTAGGATTTTGCTGGGTTTGTGCTGCCTTTAATTAGCATTCAGGCATAACAGTAGTTTCCGTTAAGCACATGCCTGTCCTGCCAGCATCACTTCATTACTGAGGCCTCTGTTCATTTTTTCCATTGTACAAGATGTATTACGATGGACACTGCAATTAGTGCAGGGTGAGTTTTTTCACACAATCATCTCAAATGAATGTTACTACAAAAGAGTAGTTACACCAGAAGAGGAGGCACATGCTTATGCCTAATTCACAGGAGACAGCAGTGAAGTACAATGTGCTGGAATAGCAATGCGATGCTGTCATGGCAGCTGGTTCATTAGGTTTGTACAAGCAAACGAAGCCACAGGAAGGCTAAGAATCCTGAAATAATGATGAGATCTTCATCTCTTAGCTCCACTTCTCTTTACTCCTTTCCCCAGGCACTTTGTCTACAAAGCCTACCTAGGGCCCACACACTGCTGGGGGTACATCCTTCAGACTAGCTCCAAGGACCATTCTGGGTTGATAGGGTGATGAGGCACTGGAACAGATTGCCCTGAGATATGATGGATGCCCCATCCCGGGAGACATTCAAGGCTAGGCTGGATCAGGCTCTGAGCACCTGATCAAGCTGTAGATGTTCCTGTTCATTGCAGGGAAGTTGGACTAATGACCTTTGAAGGTCCCTTCCAACTCCAGGGATCTTGTGATTCTGTGTCTTGAATGTCCATGCTCATGGGCAGCCTGACCTAGAGGTTGGCAACCTGCCCCATGGCAGGGGGGCTGGAGCTAGATGATCTTTACGGTCCCCTCCAGCCCAACCATTCTGTGATTCTACGGGTAGTTGCGTTCCAGGGCACACCTCTCAGGCAGATGGACTGCACTCCTTTCAGTTGGAATACTCTGTAATCAAAGCATAGGAAGTGGGGAAGGCAGATACACCCCCTAAAAACACGGACTCCTCACACAAACTACAAAGCAACCATATCTTTTCATGACTTCACAATGATCACACTATTGGAAAATAATGCAGTTTCACTGGACTCTAACTTTTGGAAAAATGGTAATGATGTCTCTTTTTCTAACCATGAATTCCAAGAACGCTAAAATAAGGAGTAGTGATTGTAATACTATGGAAACCAACGCCTATTCAGACATGCTTTGGTCTCAATTGTCTTAAAACAGAAACCGTGACCTACAGAAACCACAATCTACAGAAAAAAAATAGATGCAGTCAGACGGGAATTGCTGAAAAAATGGAAGGAGGGAGAAATTCTTCACTCTTCTGTCTTCTGTATAATTATAACAATCTGTTCTTAACTTCTTTAGCTGCACAGCTCAAAGAAAAGTGGCAATCAGTAATGCCTATTTTCAGTATAATTCATTTAATAACTTGCAGAATGGGAACAAATCTACTGACAGTATTTGTTACGTTGTAAACTGCGAGAACTGATACACATAATATAGCAGCGAAAAATATTCTGAGATATCATTAACATAAAGGCAGGATCTGAAAGATAATCAATAGCTATATTTTTTTCAAAAAGAACAAATACATTACTTTGAGGTCTCCTACTAAAAATAGCTTATTGCCATCAGTTAAATAGCGCATATAGAATTTTTATTCCCATTGAGTTTTTATGTCATCACTACCTTGTAATGGTTTGCTGGTAATCCTTTGGTATTAATCATGAATCCAAATTGAAGTATTCATTTCTGCATTTATTTGCATTTACTGAACTATTCTTTCTTTAATTTCATGTAAATTTCACGGCTCCTGCATTTATTTCTGGAGCCTTATTAACCAAAAATCAGCTTTAATATTCTCATACGTAGCTGTATCAAATATATATAAGTGCTTTTTGCTTGGCAAGAGTCTTACAAAATACCACAACTAAATAGAGGAAAATTCCAGCAGCTCAGTTTTAAAAATGTTCCAGAACAGGCATCTGCAAGGGGACAGCAATCCTGGTCTTAAAAAAAAATAGATCTATCCCCAGATAGATGACAGAATCATCCTGTATGAGAAGCAAAGTCTGGGATTGCATGCAAACTGGAAATTGTCTCCTCAGGATTCTTAACATCAAAATTCGGAGTTGTCTTTAGCATCACTGGCGTAAAAGAGGATCGGATCCTGATGAGGTTCTGGTTGCTTCTCAGACAGATATAAAATGTTTGTCCTTTGTGATGAAATACTATTAAAAAAACTCACCCCTTATCTGTCACAGCTCTGAGGAAATGTGCCATGGGTCGACCTCACCAGCAGCATCTGCAGTAACCCACTTGACCACCACATTTCATCATGAGATAACCATCAAAATAATTCCTAACTTGCAGCCTGAAGCTATAAAATGAATCACACAATATTTACATGCCCTGTGCTCCTTTTGGCCCAGACGTTATGGCATACCAGGGTTTAATGATCTTAATAACCCCATATGGCTCACTGGGAAATTAGATTTTCCCTTTGGTTGCAGAAGGCAATTTTCAATTATAGCAGATGGCAAAACAGCAAAGGTCTGAGAAGGCGAGAACTGACTAAGAAACCTTAGATTACTACTTCAGCTTTATGTTGCTCAGCGTAATATCAGTGGTTGGATTTTTGACCCAAATTAGAGTAATCTTGAAGCAGAGCACAGCATTTGAGCAGTGCAGTCCCCCAATCACATCTGCTCGTCAGAAGGCCAAGCCCCACAGAGAAATCCATAAAGCTGCAGCCAGACGCAGAAGAACAGCCCGTGGTACATCACATACGGAACTCAGCAACTGTTAAGATTCAATTTTGAACAAAATTGGAGAGTGCAATGGTGAACTCCGTAACAATTGAAGATGGAAGATCCTTCAAAACACAGCATACCTGACTTTACCCATGAGACTCTACATCCTCTTACGGTTTATTTTTATTTTGCTTTTTTCCTCCAAGTGAGATGAAACTCATTTATGTTGACGCCACATGACTCAGTCATCATGGCCATCATGGCACACAAGATTTGAGGAACAGCTTTCACATGGCTTGATCGAGTTGCTTTAACATAGGAAGGATGCAGCCCCAGGCTTTGCTCCCTGTCCTCCTCCCCAAAAACTCCATCAGGACGCCATGTAAGAGCCAAGGGGAGGAAGAGCAATCAGACCCTGCACCATATTTCGCTAACACTACCTCTAAGTAATGCTGAAAAATGAGTTGGTTACCATGAGGGCTGCTGCGTGGAGCTATTCAAAAACCTTTGGGGTTAGCAAAGACTTTCCCGTGTCCTTTCAAGCTGCTCCACAGGTCTGACCCAGTGCCAGCACTCTCCCTCCCTTCCAGAAAGGCAGCACATAGGGAACGCACTAAATCTGTGAAGCTTTTCCTGCTCTGCCTTTTGAAGTGCTGGATGGAAGGCAGGGCTCTCTAATGCCTCTTGCACAATTCATAGGGAGACGCATGAAGTAGAAAATAGCACCTCTGTTAAGTAGCGCACGATTGCTTCAGTGATGACTTAACAGAGGGAATCTCTTCGGGAGGCACAGTGGGGGAAATAAACCCAGAGCACCTGAAGCCTTACACATTCAGTTCTCAATCCTCTACTTTTTTCCCCTCAATGATTTTTCCAAATACTTTTAAAAGGTTTAAAATAATTATTTAGGGTCAAGGTTTACGCAATATCTGAGAGGAAAAAAAAATGAAACGCACCTCAAATCTTGGTCCTTGAATTATAGGCACGTTAAATCAGGTCGTTTTCATTGAGGTTAATTCTCAGCTTGTAGATTAAAATATATATATATAGAAGAAACACTATTCAGCTATGCTATTCCCCCATGTTCCTTATTTTGCACCTTTAAAAAAGGACTGTGTTAAAGCAAGTAGAACACTGCAAGCCTAATGAAATACTAAATAATCAAATAGCACAATGATGCCACCATACAGTGCAGTCACTGGGCATTAAAAGGAGAAATAATAGACGAAGAACTTAAGAACAAACTTTTAGGTAAAAGTAGGAAAAGGACAGATGTAATGGCTGGTCCTGCTAATCTGTGGCCAGTTGGTAATGTGCCCTATACTTTGCTCTAAACTACTCTCCTAATCACTTTACCTCCTCAGAAAGGAGAAGAGAAAGAGAAGAATTAGCAGCACCTAATTACTTCAGCAATTGTGTCAGGCATATTGCGATATACATAATAGATGAGATATTATTAATACAAAGCTATTCCATTGAGATGCTCTGGATAATATTTTTTTAAGAGTAGTTCTGGTTTATAATCCCTTCTCATACTGCATTTCAAATATTTCTAGGTAGTTCATCTTTTTATTATTTTTTAATTTAATTTATCTGAATTCTCCAATTCTCAGCTCCAAATCCTATCTTATTTCTAGGTCGGTGACATAGTTGCTATTTTATGGGCAGAGTCCTTCTCTATTGAGGAGAAAGGCTGTGTTCCTCCTGACTTCAATAACACTACATGGCGATAACATTTATCTGCACAACATGTGGTGGGATTCTACTTAGGAGAAGAATATTAAGGGAAAAAAATCTTGCCCTGCAAAAAATGCTGTTCCTTTTTGGAGGAAGAGTCCAGCAGCACTGAGCTATTTTATAAAAGCTGAGATGCATGATAGCAAAGATCAGAAGAGCTGGTGGTCAAGATAAGAAAATGACACTAGCGTGGCTGGGAAGCCAGTTGGCAACACGTTATGCAAACAGCTCAGGGAAGGCAGAGTATATCCATTCGTGTCCAGAAGCCTTAGGAGCTTTGAAACAGGTTTTTCTTAAATATCTTTTTGTTCTGGACAGGAAAACATTCTCCTTTGTACCACCTTCACAGCTGAGGAATCAAAACCTCTATAGCACATTTGTCTTATGCTTGCAATTCAAAGCAAATTGCTGCTGCAGAACCTTTTAACGTGGCAGTTATATTTCACTTCACTGGCAGTGAAAAGGTGTTGTGCGTCTGAAAGCTTTATTGGGATCCCTCATTTCCTCCCTTTCTGTCTATTTAGATATGGAAACTTCACAAGAAGTTTTCTTCTGTGCACGGAAAGTCCTTGTCTGTGGATGCCATAACTGCACTTCTTTTTCACTGTACCATAGCTCCTGTTCCTTGTACCACATAAATCTGGTAGAAACTTTCCTGTCTCTGTAGCTATTGGTTTTGTTTCATGGTAATGGCTGTATTAGAAGGGATTCCTAATGAACTGTGAGATTCACACATTCTGTTCTCTGCTAGGTTTTCCTCACTAACCAGACTTTGACACAGCCTTTCCTGTAGCTACATCTACTGAATGGTCCTGGCTCTTTGTCCTCCAGCTCTTTATGTATCTGCTAACAGAAACTATTGGATTTCACATGTCACTCCTTTAAGCAGAGGGCAGCCGGGGCAGAGAGGGTAGGATGCTCCTTCCCTTGGGAACCAGAGGTCCCCAAGCACAGGACAGAGCAGGCACAGCCACAGACTGGCACTGGTGGTGCTGGAAAGAAAATGGTGCTGTGGACCAAATTCCCAAATCCCAATGTAGCTGCACATGCAAATTGCAGGAAAATAGGATGAGGTTGATTCCTGGTTACCATAAGTTCAGGTCTGCCTGTAGTAGAGCTGAACTCTTAACCCAGCTGTGATGCAGCCCTTGGGATCACAGAACATGCATGGCAGACACAAACAGATGTAAGAACAGTACTACACCGCAACTAATAAGCCACCTGCCTTGTATATGAAATGGAGGAAGGAGGTTGAGCTTCAATCTGATTGTACAGCAGCCAGGATTTGTCAGGTTCGTCTGTAAGCATACTGGGGCTGGATCACCAGCACCACTGACTGACAGCACTCATCGAAGACAAAAGCAACGTGTTAGTTTACAGCAACTGAATACCTGGTTCTGCCCAATGCTAATTGGCACATGACTTGTGTGGCACTGCATTTGGTGCTGTGGTGAACACCTCAGCACCTCCCTTTGCACAGTCACCGTGCCAGCAAGTGACTTGTATTGCTTTTGCCCCGAGTTCTTACTTCTGGTAAATCACCTAATTGCTCTCTAATAGTCAACCGTAACTGCCTATTCCATGTATTGTTACAGAAGACCACATTGTGTTGAAGGAAGACATGGACAACTATGAAAAAGAAAAAGCCTGTCACTCCGGTTTAACAAATTATGTCATGTGTCTCTACTAACAAGCCAGCTTTTACTCGCTGTAGTAGCAAGAAAAATGAGTTACCCGCTTCAGTAGTGAAGTGTATTTTTTCCACTTGTTTCATCTATAGAATCATCTCATTGACTTTTTCTTGCCCTATAAAGGCCAAATATAAATGATGCGGGGGATTGAAAAAGTGCCTCTGCTACACGTCAGCCAGATTAGAGTTAAAGCCCTGCTGCATTCAGAAGGGCTTCAGAGGATGCATTCCTTGGAGAGAAGGCGATGCGATTTCTAACAGCCAGTTTTCATGCAGCAATCTGAGTTTCTTGCCACACCTGTTTCTTAATGCTGGGCAGTAAGATGGAAGGAAACATCTGAAGAGATAAAACCACCGAGCAATGTGTGCATCTTTGATTCGCATGCTCCGATTGCTCCGATGCAGACAGCTGATGCCTGCTTCTCCCCCACTCCTTACAGTGGGAAGGAAGATAATGGGACAAACACTGTATTATTTTTAAGAGAAGGTGTCAAGATGAAAAAATGAAAATGTCAAAAAAGAGGCTGATATACAGCATTACCTAAGGAGTGTTCTGTTGAGAAAAACTGACCAAATGATTTACGAAAGCCTTTTAACAGGCAGACTTTGGATTACAACAAAGATGAAAAATAAATGAAAATCTATTTCCAGTTTACTTTAACCTAGCCATTTGACAGATGGGGGCCAAACCCAGCAAGAACACAAGTTTTAGTCTTCAAACGTAGAGCCTTCATTTGCAGTTTTGTCGATTCGAAGCTCTCTCTGCACAGAATAAGAGCTGTCCATATTCAGACATCTGTTGAAACTTTTTCCACCTGAAGATCTCCGAGAGGTACACGAAGTCCAAAGGGCCAATGCTTGTGCCCATGGCACAAACCACCACACACAGAGATGGCCCTGTGCGTGCTGCAGCTGGTGTGTCCACAGCCTTTTCCCTTCCTAATTCTTCTTCCAAGCCTCCCTGTCGAAGCACAGCCCTCCTAATTAATTACTGGATTAACCAGCCTAGAATCAGAGTGCCCGTGGCTGGAGGTGGGTCCTGGAGCATGGACGTGTTCTCAGCATGCACAGCCTGGCACATTGCTGCCTGCCCAGATGGGTCCCCATCTGCTTCCATTTGGAGCAGAACTTCCTGGAATTAGGGTTTTCCTCTTAACCTTTGTTTGCATAACTCCTTTGCTTCCCGCTTTCCACCCAGCTTTTTCCTTCACACTGAAAGCACCCGGAATCCGTCAGAGTCAGATTTAAAGCACTAGGGAAAAGCTCTGCAGTTGCTGTGCATACATGGGATTAATTAGCACTGTTCTGAATAGAGGCCACTAAACTGGAGCTGCATCAATACAGCAAAGAGCTACTTTGGGGTAGAAAAGTAATGCAGCAGTAATTACTTCAGCGTATAGGCTACAGAGAGCCCAGCAGACTGCTATGAAGTCAAAGGTAGCTTTCTTTCTTGTGTTTGCCCAAGCTATTAGAGCACGCCACAATATTTCCTAGTTTAGAATTTATAGATCAAGAGAAGTAGTTGATCTTTCTAAGACCAGTAAGAAATCAAGATGGAAAACAGAGATCTGATACCTAATTCTTTGAAAATCTACTACAATTCTGTATTTATTATAGGCTTATCACAGTACGTTCTGCTCAAAGACTTACAGGAAAAATGTGTTGCTAACTACCAGGGAATTATTGATTTTTTAATTTTTCCCCTCATAGTGCTATTGCTTGGCTGTGGTGAAACCAATAACTTGGAGGGGAAAAAAAAAGGGAAAAAAGAATCAATATTACTATTATCAACTGTTGACTACAGTTTACAGCAGCAATAATCTCCTTTAAAATAGCTTGCAGAAGTACCAGTTGTCATCTAAGTAAGGGATTACAGCTTTGGTCAAATCGTTAAAGGCTGATAGTGTTTGATCTTTTGATGATTTCTTTTTGGTCGAGTTTTGGTGACCATTACATTGTCTGAGCTGCAGATCTGAACCACGTTTGGCTGAGAACTGCAGCGTTTGCTGTTGGCATCGTCATTTTGTTACTGAGAGGAGTGATTTGTTCACCCCATTAAGTGAGTTACCATCCAGTGCTGCTTTCTACACTGGATTTTAGCACATTAAAAGTAAGGTCCCATCACTAAGTTCTGCACATCCTCCTGGTGCACACAAAATGCAGGCAGCACCTGGTGAAGGCATGAAAACCAAACCAACAACTGATATGAGCAATGTGCATGGAGATGTTTTGTGTAATTACATCCAAAACTTTCAATGAGGAAGCAAAGTGCAAAGCATTAATCCCTTGGTTGATGTGGGAAGCTAGTAGCTAAATAGAATCATAGAATCACCAAGGTTGGAAAAGTCCTCCACGATCATCCTTGACCAACCATCCATCTGCCACCAATATTTCCCCACTGAAATACTGTATAAGATACCTAAGTAATGACAAACATTAAATGTCCCATCCTAGATCGTGCTTTATGCACCTTTTATCTAAACACCAGGAGAAGTGCTGAACAGAGAAGACAGCCAAATATGTTGAAGATCTCACAAGAGGAACTAATTGGATGTAGGTGGAGCTGCCATGTTTGCCCTTCCCCTACATACACCAGAAGGATACCACGCCTGCCCACCTAACCACTTCACCTATCCTATTTTTACCCTTCCATCCCTTCTGATATTGACTACAATTTGTTACACCTGGAACAGCATCTACTGAAGTTAAGGGTTAGAAACCTGCCAAGGTCCACCCCCAGAGAACCTACTGTTGCTACAGAAAGTGCTTTTAAAGTCTTCCAAGTTGACATTAAATACATTCTAGATGCATAGTTTTCTAAGCAGACAGTCACACAGCTTGCACCCATTTCTGGAGCTGAGGGTTAACAGGCACAATGCCCCATTACAGATTCTTATGTTCAAGCTAAAGGCAATATAGCGTATTACCACAGAAGCATCTTAAAAGGTGATTCCATAACAATGCAAAAAACCCTAATGAAACTGCTTTTATGGTATAACCTCAGTAACAATTGTAATAAGTCTCCTTGTCACGGATGTCAAAAGGGATGGTTCACATTACATTGGAGGTATAAAGTGTGAGTGCTGAGGTGTGTAGAAGTGTATACAGGATTCATCTCCACCTCAGTTTGGTTATTATCAGTTTTTAATGATGTAAGAATGTGAAATCTCAACTTTCCCATCTCTCTTCTTTTAAAGGAGCATTATTCTGAACCCAGCCTCTTTCCGGAACCACCTGTGTCAAGCCACTGTCTTCAGGTGGTTGGAGAGATACTCTGAAGCTGCAAGGTACTCACGCTCATGGATTTGTCTAATTCATCTCTCTCAATCCAGCTCTCAGTAGCAAGGATATCACACTATGCCCAGGCTTTTCCAAAATCAGTGGGAGATTTTTGTATGTGATCTCACATGCAGCAGAGCTCCAATCCTCCTAGTCAGAGTAGTACAAGTAACCCCCAAATAACTGGTCACATTCAGGCCAATGCATGTAGGAGCACTTATTGTCAGGCTTAGGAGAGGGCCACAGTCAGGACTCCAGGGTCAAATCTACATGCACGCATGCATCTTTTGCCTTCTGCATTCTCTCAAGTGGGTGCTGAGAAGGTTGGTGGAGAGGGGAATAAAGAAAGAAAAAAAGGAAAAAACACTCAGGATCTCAGCGTACACTGTGGGATGCTGAAAAATTTAGCCTGGGTGCAGCTGATGAGACTGCTGGTGTGAACAGAAACTGCTGGCAGGGGAAGATCTGTGAGAGGAAGCTCTGCTTGCATTGCACTGCCAAGAGCTAAAAGTTTCAACGTGCAACTGGAGGTTTTAATCCACTGAACAAGCTTAAAAGAAAGAAATGCATGGGGGAATGCTGTGGGGGCTAGCCATGTATCATCATTACCGCTAACATCACTTACAGAGGACTGTTCAGCTGAAGACCACACGGTATATCACAAAGTATTTCACAAATCATTAGCTAACTAATGGTAGAACACTCAGTGTGAATTAGGCGAGAGACTAAGAGGGTCACTTTGCTGATCATTTAAGATGGATGCTAGTGGTAGAATTCTGAAGCTATCAGAAGAGCAAGAAAACACTGTGGGAGGAGGGGTAGAAGAAAACTTTCCCAAAGTACAGTTGTAGGCAGGGTTTGGGAAGATGAACACCAATCGTCTGTGCTGAACTCCAGTCGAAAAAAGAAATAAAACAAATAGGGACAACCACTTCCTTTCTTCCGGGCATGCACGGAGATAGCGTCACAATAATCTCCACTTGTTTTCACATAGAAACATAGAATCACTAAGGTTGGAAAAGACCTTTAAGATCCTCCAGCCCAGCACCCTCCCCCCCCAACGTCTCTCAGTGCCACATCCCCATGGCTCAGTAACACCTCCAGGGTCGGTGACTCCACCATTCCCCTGGCAGCCTGTGCCAATGGCTGTCAGGATGGGGAGAAACAGTTCTCCGAGATGAGGAAAGTGATTTTGCTAATTCATTTGGGAATGTTAATTCAGATAAACGTAGAACATTGTGTCTGGTTTTTCTTTTCCCCCGGAAGTCAGGTTGAAGATTTAACGGAAATAAAAGAACAAACCCGCACACTTCTTTAAAAAGTACTCTTTCAGAAACGTTTGTAAGAAGCAGTGCATAAAAACGTCCATATTTAAGAGAACAGTATGAACCTAGAAAATGTTCATAAATATTAAAAAATAAAAATGGCGGTCAGTGCTACTGCAGATAAGCAATCAGTAGGTTCACTACATCAGCAGGCAGGAGGGAACTGTGTCAGCCTTTTTTCCCCACATTGAGAAGCTTTCGGGAAACGAGATGATTTTAAATGAGATTATGTATTCTGTAAAGGAGAGGAACGTTCTGACAGATTGAATCCAGAGCAGTTCCAAAAGCAGCGACTATGGCAGCATTCAGAGTTTAGCCTAGTTTAACACGGTGTTATAGCAACTGTGCAGAGCTGCTTCTGCAGATTGTGTTAAACTAAGCTTAGCACCGCTCCTGTCACCTCACTGGAGTCACTGGTCTCAGCTGAACCGTCAATGGTGCTGCACGTACTCTGCCCACTGCAGCTCACAGACATTCAGCAATATCTGGAAATACAGACTTGGTTTTTGTTGGCATAACCTGTCATTTATTTCAGCTTGCTCTTTGAGTATTCCTCACCTTCCAGTTCCCCATGTGCTTTTATGTGATTGTATACTCTGTTACATACCCCCAGAACACCATATGGGTACATAAAGAGGAGAGGTTGGTTGTGAACAGCACGGCTGCGCACAAGAGCACAGATAGAGGCATTTACCTCAGCCTACCTGAGATTCCATGAGAGTTCATCTCTGACGATGTACCCAACCAAATTCTTTGGTTCAGAGAAAGCCACAAGCTAGAGTGGGATCAGCTGTAACTTAAGCGTCTCCCAAGTTCCTTTGTGTGCAATTCTCACTACCGCTCATCAGCCCACAGTTCATAGAATCATTAAGGTTGGAAAAGACCTCTAAGATCCCTAAGCACAACCCCAGCCCATCCCCACCATGCTCACTGCCCGTGTCCCTCAGTGCCACATCCTCACAGTTCTGGAACAGCTCCAGGGATGGTGACCCCACCACTCCCTGGGCAGCCTGTGCCAATGCATCACCGCTCTGAGAATAATTTTTTCCTAATATCCAACCTGAGCCTCCCCTGGTGCAACTTGAGACCATCACCTCTTGTCCTGTTGCTGTTACCTGGGAGCAGAGGCCGACCCCACCTTGCCACAACCTCCTCTCAGGGAGCTGTAGGAAGCAATGAAGTCTCCCCTGAGCCTCCTCTTCTCCAGACCAAACCATCCTGGTTACCTCCATCTCTCCATATCAGACTCATTCTCCAGACCCCTCCCAGCTTTGTTGCCTCTGCTTGGGCACACTCCAGTGCCTCAATGTCTTTCTTGTAGTGAGGGGTCCAAAACTGAACACAGCACTCGAGTTGTGGCCTCACCAGTGCCAAGTACAGTTAGTGTATGAAGTGGCTGGAATGCAAGGGCATCTGTTAGCAAGAGGAGCCTAATCTGCCCACATCTGCGTCGCTTCTGCATTCTGCTGGCTGCATCACAGTATCTTCAGGCAAGTGCTGTGCCAGGATGCCACCATGTAGAGTGCAGCCTAAGGCTATTTGGCATTGTAAAGCAATCCCAGGAACGCCACGCAGGGTCAGAGCATCTGCAAGTGATGAATTCCGAAGCACTGCAGCCACTTTCACTAAGGTGTCAGCTAGTAAATATATTTATCCTCTATTGTTCAGAGACCGCTCTTGACAAACACAGTAAAGATTTAAGCCTCAGAAGGGAGCAAACCTATTCTGGTTGAAAGACCATCTTGGCCTTCGAACAAATGGGCATAAATTCATTATACATAAATTTAGTCTGGAAGTTACCAGGAAGCTTTAGGCATTAGAAGGCATTTAGGCTCAGGATCAGCCTTGACAGCAGCTATTGAGAGTACCCTGGTGAAGGAGGCATGGTCACAGCTGATGAAAAGATCCCTTAATAATCAGAATGGAAAACTTCAGAAGAGAGCCGTGGGCTGGGTTCTGTCACAATGCTGAGAAAATGTGTGCGGAGAAGGCTGAAGGGCCCCCACCTTCCTGGCAGCGTAAGGACTGCTGCCTTTGGGAAGGATAAGATGAGGATGTGCAAGGCACAGCAGAGCCTGGGAGGCCTCCACCAGTCCCAAGGACAAAGCAGTCAACACACAAGCGCTGCTTTCAAGGGCAAGGCCGCAAGACAGGGGACACAGACCCATGGGTGAGGCTCAGAGCTTCTGCAGAAGGAGGAACCAGAGCCTGTGCATCCTCCATGTCCCCATGCCTGGCAGCTGTGACCCCGCAGCCTCCTGTTATGTGGCTGTGACAAGAGGTCTGACCCTGCAAGCAACAAGGCATGAAAGCAATTTTTCTTCCTTACTCCAAGAGTATAGCCTATTGCCAGTACCGAAGAGCCTTGGAGCAGCAGTAAGGTGAAGATCGGTAACTTACTGAAAGATCAGGCTTCCTATTTGCTTTGAAACCGAAGTTAAAGCTACAGAAGGGATTTCACCCCTTTTTATCATTAAGCCATATAGCTCTCATCTTTCTGCTAATCAAAATGCTGTGCTGATTTAACAGTGTCACTGTGTTCTGTGAAAAGCTTAAGATAGCTCTTTTATCACTAGCTAGAACAGTAGTGACTTGAAATTAGTTGTATACATGTAGGGGAAAACAGACTGCCTGTGCCTCTGCCAGAACAAACAACTCATCTTCATCTGACTGCACAGAGCCCGGGTAAGCAATCCTTAAGGAGGAAGAAGGTTGGGGATCTGAATAGCTGCAGTATGGCTGACTCAGCTTTTGACATTTCTATTTTTTTTTTAAATGATGATAATCCCATCAGCTGGAAAGCAAGCCAGGTCTGCGAGGAGTAAACCTCAGCCCTGTGCATGGATCCGGGTCCTACTTTGGTCACAAGTGAAAGCTCAGAGAGTGAAAGCCAGGTGTGCAGCCCAGGTTAGCTGCTGCATTCAGCATTGCTTTGCAAAGCATGCAGCATCGCACCGAGGAAAGGCATGCCAACAGTTGGGCAAGATGAAGGCACTACAGGGGGCAGCCTGACTTTGAACCCTGCCTGGCTTTCCTCTTGCAAAGTTCATATCCTTTCCACATCCTTATTATTTCTGTTTCTTCCTAAATGGAAATAAACAGAGAGGAAACGCTATAAAAAACACTTGTTGTCATAGAAACAACCCCCCACCCGTGAATGCTGTGAGCACCTGGGCTGCATCAGCATGGGGGAAGTTGGCCAGCACAACCTCATGGCCCCCCCACGACCAGCAGTTGCATTGCAGGGATGGGACAGCGTCTGCTCTGCCTCCACAGCAAGCATTCCTGTGCTCCCACCAGCTCCATGGCATCCCCAGGGTAACATTTGGAAAGGCATGCTTCATAAATCGGGTCTGGGAGACCGGCTTTGACAAGCGCTGGGATCACTCAGAGCCCCAAGGAAAGCCCACGCTGCCTATTATTTAACTTGACACCAACACACGGTGTTGGCCTCTGCCTAGAGCTACTGGCCGTTATTCCCACACGTTATTCTTTATTGCTCGAGATGCCCGGGTGCCAAACATCAAGTCTGAGCACCAGCACAGAGCTACATCCCTCCAAGTTCTGCTGCAGCTCCGTCCATACACAGCTCCTCACCCCATCCCTTTTCCAAACAGCCCCCCCAGGTCACAGCTGGGCTCAGTGCCCGGTGTCTTGGACACCCCTTGCCACTGCAGAAGGCCTCTCCCTTCCCCATGCACCGCTCCACTTCCCAGCTAACATCTGCAAAGCACTCGCTATGTCCTTACATGGTAGTTGCCATTAAGTGGGAAACATTTGTTATCACTGCATAGCAGTCTCAGTACAATGCAGAAAGGTGTTAGCCACACACAGCCACCAGACAGATAATGATAAATGTAAGAAGTGTATCCTGAATACAGGTGCCGTTTTCCTCGTAGGAAACCTAATTCCACTTTCTAGCAGTGGACAGTGACCCAGAAACTTCAGCAAAGCCAGCGAGCACAGCCCGTTGCTAACATGGAAAGGGGTTGACAGGACAGCAGAGTTTTAGAGCAGCTTCCCAACACATTTAAGACCCATCAGTAAAATGCTTAAAAGCAAAGAGTTAACCAGGTCTCTGCAGGAGTTACTGTTTGTTGGTAGCACACAGGAGCAGGGGAATTATCACAATGCCGTTCAGGGGAAAGTCCACATATAGGTAAATTCTGACATCGCTTATTTCCTTCCTGCTCAGTATTCTAGAGTTCTGTTTCTCTGTCATCATCTCATGGTTTTCATGTATCTCCATAAACCTCAGAGTAATGAGCTCAGATTTATTTAGGATATATGAGGATGTTTAAAAATTAACTGCTATTATTTTGTTCCCTTTCCAAATGGGATAATTGCATTACAATGACTACTTCCTACTTACTCCAGCTATAAACATCAATTTCCTTTTCTAATCTCAGACAAAAGTAAGAAAGGTCATTCGGCAGAGAGCGCATTTTTGATTTTGTGTCTCACATCTCAGACTCAGCACTGGAGTAGTGGAGCTCTCACACACCCAGGTGTCCCCATCAGAGGTGGTCTATATAGAAATATTAAAGTTCCTATTAAACTCGGGGGGAAAAAAAAAGCTGAGATTAACTTACCACTTCCCAACAACAGCTCTGCTACCCAGGGCACTGCCTGAGGCCCTCTGTTAGTACCACTGACTGCAGCTCCAGGTGAGATGACTTGAAGCAGAGAGCAAAGGTAATTTCCTGCCACTCAGGTGGGCTGTGCCCTTACTTGGTGTCAGCAGCTGCCAGGCAATGAGAGCCACTTCTGGCTGTTCCTGCAAGGCCTATGTGTTTCTGTCGAGGGGTTGAGGGAGACAGTTTGGGATCTGCAGTGTGCTGTTCACTTGCACGTAGAGAAATATATCTTATTGTTCTGCACCACCAAGTGGTTGGATGGAGCAGGTAGAGCAAGGCACCTTCAGATCCAGGCCTCCTGCAGGAGCAGGGGGGGGTTTGGCATCTGTGAGTGATGGGGGTCTGTCAATGCACGGTCGGTATTTCTGAATATCGCATGAAGTGTTTGTGTCAGAAGTAGGGAGTGAATGCATCTGTCAGTTCTTTGCTGTTAGACTTTTATCCCACGGCGGAGCGAGGTCTGTTGCTGGCCAGCTTTTGCAGCCCCAACATAACACAGCCGCTGACCCCAGCCCCCGGCTCTGACCGCCCATCTCTTCACAAACCCACTTCCCTGGGACCCGTGGCTGCAGGATGGGGCAGGAAGGACCCGCTTTGCCCCTCACGTACCGCTGAAATGCGGTATCTACAATATCGATATTGGAACAGGGTAGGAAATAGTCCCTCATTCCGTTTCTGTGCATATCAGTAAACTTACCAGGAGGACTCTTTGTTCAAGGACTTTGGCTTTCTGCTCTTCCCAAATCCCTGTTAGGGAGGGGAATTAATCCTACACTTCTTCTAGCGTACACACCATAAAGCTCCTTTTATCTATGGAGTAGCAGTGACCTTCTAAAACAACGCAGCTTCATTCTCAAGATATACATTATCCCCATAAACCTTTAATAAGAAGGCACTCCCGCAGTATGTTACAGACTTTTGTATCCTTCATTTGACATGTAATTTTACTTTTATATTTGACTCTAATTCTCAGTGGATGGCTATTTAGTCATCACAGAGTCCCCTGCTGATCTATGTTCAGTGTTTTATCAGTTTGGTGTCAAACTTGTTTTAAAGAGTCACAGCACTTATTTAGCATGGGTAAAAGTGTAAGTGACATGGAGCTAACCCAAACAAGAAAACACCGATGTACACGTGCAGACAGAAACGGCAATAATAATCTGAATCACAGAGTTACGTAGGAATGTGATTATTTCATCTGAATTCTTCAGCTGATCCCTGGAAAAATTCATCAGACATAGAAGAGAAGTTTCAGAAGTTTGAATTTCATCCCTCATTTTTTGCTATTTTTGTCTCAGTTTTAGGAAAGTAAATGTCTCTCTTCTTCATTAGTAGACCAAAGGAAATGGAAGCATTACTTTGTATAGTGTAAAAAAGTGTGACAAATGAGTCCGTTTTAAAATAAAGAAGGGCCCTCCACATAATGAAGGAAACTTCCAGATGGTCGTATCATCGAAGGAAGGATTGTCAGCTTTGCTGAAATGCCATTAGATGTGCAGCCATTAAAAAAGAGAAAAAAGCAAGCGCGATGTCTTTAGAGATGCACACCTGATAGGCTTTCACTCCAAGCAAGGAGGGAGAAAAAAATGTTAATGAGCTCAGTCACTGGCTGAGGATCCTAAATAATAATTTTATAAATAGCATTGCCTTAAGTAATATTTTACTGAAGTCTCCTCTCAAAATGTGTGCTCGTATGTCCCTTACAGAAGGCCATTGCCACCTGGATTTCTGTGGGCCAAAGGGATGGGTCCTCACTGGGAGCCCAGCATAGCATGTCCTGCCTTCATGTACTTTGCTGGGATCCAGGCTTTCACCTGCCCAGATATCTCAGTCGACCCTTTGTCCCTACAAGTTTCTCAGTGTCCAGCCCTATAACCAAATTCAATCAGCATAGTTTCACCAGTGTCAGGGAACTCATAATTCCCTATCACATGTGTCACTTTGACACTGTGAATCAACCTCAGAGGCCATCAAAGAAAACTCTCTTAGACCTGTTTCGGGTTGGACATAGGCCATCCACACGCAGCCTGACTGCTTATGTTTCTTTTGGAAGTGGAATTTTTAAGTCCCTCCTAAGCCCCGAGGTCAAAGCAGCAAGCATCGGTCCTGACCTGTGTGCGCTCCCTGATGGCCGAGGAAGTGAGAGGTGAAATGGAGATGGAGACACGCAAAAGGCTTGGAGCGTTTTCGTGTATGTGCCTTGCTGCTCCCAGTGTGACGTGCAGTGATACAAGGGAAAGCCAGCAGGGATAAAAGCAGATGTTGAAAAACTAAACACGAATGCCTGAAATGTAAGTGGGATTCTGATTATTTAAATAAGAGCAAATTAAGAAGGAAGAACAAAGAGGTAGGGTGTTTGTCTGAAGTGCAGCGGTACCCAGAGACCTCTGCCATGATCAGAGTGACATTGTGCTGAGCACGCCATGAAGAATTAGTAAAAGGCAGCTTGTACCAGGAGGTCTCACACACCAAGTATGTAAATCAGTCAAATGTGGCTGTCTTCATGTTACAGCTGATGCTGGGAACAGAGAGGTGAAATGACTCATCCAGGAAATGGACGAGTCACCGTCCCTGGGGGTGCTCAAGGACCGTGGAGATGTGGCACTGAGGGACATGCTTAGCGGGCAGTGTTGGCGGTAGGCTGATGGTTGGACTAGATAATCTTATAGGTCTTTTCCAGCCTTAGCGATTATATGATTCTATGACCCATGGCAGCACCACTGTGTGAGTTGGAGACAGGGTGATGCTGGAGTTAAGGATTTGTCAGTTTTAATCTCTGAAATGGCAGGAAATCTATAGGATCCTAAATTGTAAATGACCATTTGCAAATGTCATTTGACTCCAAAAAATGCCAGGCTTTAGTACTTGAGAATTGCTCTAAATTTAGATTGAAAGTTCCTTTTTTCTCACAAGGAGACCACCTCCACTTGCATATGCTGCTAGAGACCATGATACCCGTGAGTACCAACGTCATGGGGGTTGGAAGCTTTGTATACCAGCTCAAGTAGACCAGAGGCACCGTAGCACAAAGAAATGTGACAGATTCCTCCAAAGTATTCCCTCATTTTTGTGCTGTGTGCTTGTTTCCCCATTGGGTCTCAGGAGACAGCAGTCAGTTCTTCCCAAAACCATCGCTGACAGCACTGGACACTTTGCTCACCTTCTCCATTTCATCCATAGGATACTCATATGTCATTCCCAGGATTAAATCCTGGCACTGTTTGAAGTTGGTGAGAGTTTTGCCAGTGATTTTCAGCACAATGAGGATTTTCATCCTTTGTTCATCCTGTGCCAGCTGGGCTAACAATGTTCAATTAGAAGCTGCTCTTTGTTCTAGTGCAATCAAGAGGATTTTTGCCAGTGATTTGAATGAGAGTTGGATAAAGCTTATGGTTAAATCCAGTCCTTATGCAGAAATCCATGTATCCTTCAAAATTGCTTTTCTCCCAGTGAAATTAACGGGAGCTTCATGCGAACATCTAAGGGAAGATTTAGTTCCTGTTTGTAACAATATGTTACCCCCTGATACTGGGCCTGCTTTGAAATGTTT